>ML811448.1:28092-56484 GCA_009831015.1 Picea engelmannii
ATTATAATGATTATTTATTTGGGTTAGGAGTAAGTTCATTGTCAAATATAGATTCTTCTTTGAAAATAGAAACCAAGATATTACCCATTCAAACACAAATAATTGTAAGTCATTGTTACTTGTGTGATTCTTTGATTAAATTCGCAACATCTTATTTGCATCTAAAATCTTTGCAAACAAGTTGTACTTTTATTTTATTTTGAGTATATCAATAAAATGTATGTGTTAGAGTGACAATAAAAATAGTGTTGATAGTATCAATCGCACTGGGAAATTGAATTGTAGGCCATCATGACCTTCCAATAATGCACCACATGACTTATTGCAAGATGTCATTATGAGGTAGTGTTTTCCACTTGATTGCAAACTTAATCTGAAACAAATATCTCTTAATCTATATTAGAAGTATGGAATGTATTGATTATAACAATTATTTATTTGGGTTAGGAATAAGTCCATTGTCAAATCTAGATTCTTCTTTGAAAATAGAAGTCAAGATAGTTACCCATTCAAACACTAATAATTATAAGTTATTGTTATTTGTGTGATTCTTTGATTAACTTCGCAACATCTTACTTACATATAAACTCTTTGGAAACAAGATACTTTATTTTATTTCTAGTATATCAATAAAACTTATGTGTTAGAGTGACAATAAAATTAGTGTTGTTAGTGTTGATTGCATTGTGAAATTGAATTGTAGGCCATAATGACCTAGCAGCAATGTACCACATGACTTATTGTAAGATGTTATTATGAGGTAGTGTTTTCCACTTGATTGCAAACTCAATCTCAATTTTAATTTTTTAAAAGGAAAACAATTTTAAAAATGTACAATATCCAACAATCATATAATTTATGTTTAATTATATATTTTCATTTGAGCTTAAAAATTGTAATGTCAACTTGAATAAATATATTTTTTAGTTGTCATGGGTCCTAAAAGTTTAATATAACTAATTTAAGTTTAAATTTTTAAATTCACTTTAAAAAATTCCAAGAAACTTACTTGCATCTAAACTCTTTGCAAACAAGCTACACTATTTTATTTCTCGTTTATCAATAAAATGTATGTGTTAGAGTGGCAATAGAATTAGTGTTGATATTATCGATTGCATTGGGAAATTGAATTGTAGGCCATCATAACCTGCCAACAATGTACCACATGAGTTATTGCAATATGTCATTATGAGGTAGTGTTTGTCACTTGATTGAAAACTTAATCTCAATTCTACTATTTTTAATTGAAAATAATTTTAAAAATGTACAATAGCCAACAATCAGAGAATTTGTGTAATTATATGTTTACATTTGAACTTAAAAATTATACTGTCAACTTGAATATATTTGTTAGTTGTCATTGGTCCTAAATTGTTTAATATAACTAATCTAAGTTTATTTTTAAATTCACTTTAAAGGATTCCAAGCAACTTCTTTTAGAATAAAACTCATATATGTGTTTTGATCAAACTGAATATGAAACTTTTATCATTTATCATAACCCCTTATTAATTTATCACTAAATAATAATTATACATAATCACAACTTATATATATTCCACAAATTATATATATAACATATTTGTCCATATCAAAACTTAATTGATTATACAATTATTATTGGTTGATTATACAATATTTTTTGTTGTGGACCAAAATAGGATTAGTATGAGTCCTTTTAATGATAGGGGTGAAATATTAAAACCACTTAATCCTATATTACAAGTTTGGAATCTATTGATTATAATGATTATTTATTTCAATGTTAGCTTTCTTGTTGTTTCAATAACATAGTTCTAAATGATTTCTTTCATATTCAAGGTAATGAAAGATTTAAAAAGAAAACTCAACACATCACTTGTTGGAACTGAAACTGAGTGTAGATGATAACAAGAATTCCTCCTAACCAGCTGATGTTGGGAAAGTAGGTTGGATCGAGAACAAAGAGAAGAAGTGATGTGCAGAGAAAAAGTGTAGGATCAAGAATACCAAGAAGGAAGAAAGAAGAAATTGAAGAATATGGGGGACAAGAAGGCACAAGGTCCCATAAAATCCAGGAAAACCAGTCGAGCATGAGTTGTATCTAGCTAAAAATGAATTGTCACCAACCGAGCGAGAGTGGAAGACAACTTGTTATGAGATGGAAAGAAAAATGAGGTAAAATAAGAAGATAAAAGAATCAGAGAGTAAGTAGTTGTGAGTCTCAGAGGTGAGAGATTAGAGAGAATCAGTAGTGAAGTTCATAAAATACCAACAGAGTAGAATAAAGAGTCAAGGTTAATTGTCGTAATTGTAGAATATTCTGTGAAAATAATCCATGAATGTAAACAATGTGTTATAAAAACAGGATCGTGGAGCAATAAAATAAAAGAAATGTGGAAATAAAACACAGAATATACACAACACAATATAGACAAAAATATACGTGGTTCACCCAGTGTGGGCTACGTCCACCAAATAATTTTTTAGGTCCTTCCTTTATTATTATCGAACAAATGAAGGGCTACAACCTACAACACACCTGTTATAAATTCCTCTTATTTCTCTGACAATCTCCTCAATCATAATACAATATTCGCAATGATGCATAGCCATAATACATTTTCCTCATAAAAGAGGGTTTCATTCTACGGCAAAAAACTCTAACATAACTTCTACCGTAAGATCTGCGACCTTATAATGAATGGTCCACATTTACAATGAAATTAAAATATACATTTACAAGGCAATTTTTCCTTCAGGAGCTTCACCCCTGAACCCCCATCGGGAGCCTGCTTGCCCCTATATCCCGCAGAGGGTTTAACCCCCCTATACACTCCCCTGCATGGAGGAGTTTACATTGTTTCAGGGTGTAAAGTATTCACAATATATAAAAACAATTGAAAACAAAGAGCTCTGAATCATGAATATAATCAGGCTCCATAACCAACAATATCCCACTTGGAGACTGATCTCAACAACTCCACCGATGTTGTATCTGTTGGACTATGATCCTTGTTGGACCTGGATAATTTTGCATCTTCATAATAATGCTTGAAGACCAACTGAAACTGAGAAGGAACTCAGTTTCTCCCTGGTTACTCCCTTAGTTAACATGTCTATAGGATTATGGCTAGTGTGTATCTTTTCCAACTTCAAATGTCCATCTTCCAAGACAGATCATATGAAATGGTACCTGCATTGTATATGCTTAGTCTTTGAATGGAAGGATGAGTTCTTTGAAATATGAATGGCACTCTCACTATCACATTACAACATGTTATTCTCCTACTTCTTTCCCAATTCCTCCATAAAGGTTTGTAACCAAATCATTTCTTTACTAGCCTCTCTAGTAGCAACATACTATGTATTTGTTGTTGAAAGTGCAACAACCTTTTGTATTTTAGAAATCCAACTCACTTTTATTCCACCTATAGTAAAAACATATATTGTGGTGCTACTCTTGCTATCTTTATCACCTACCATATTTGAATCAACATATCCTTGTAGAACAATGTCTGAACCTCCAAAACATAATGCATGAGTAGAAGTACCTCTCAAATACCTGAGAATCCACTTTAATGACTCCCAATTTTCTTTAGTTGGATTGCTCATATACCTTCTCACAACTCCCACTGCATGTGCAATATTTTCTCTTGTGCAAACCATCGCATACATCAAGATGCCAACTGTTGATGAATAAATGGACCCTGGACATGTATTCTATATCCTCCTATGTCTTGGGACACATTTCCTTACTTAATTTTAAATGGATGGCCAAAGTTGTACTAACTGGTTTTTCATTTTGCATTCTAAACCTCTCCAACACCTCCTCTATGTACTCACCCTGAGACAATGTCAATTTTGCAATTTTTTGTGTCTCTTGTTATTCTCATACCAAGGATTTTATTTGCAGCACCCAAATCCTTCATTGCAAAAAAATTAGCTAATTTCTTCTTGAACACTTTTATATCCTTCATATTAGACCCTACAACAAGCATGTCATATACATACAATAGAAAGATAATATTCTACATACAATAGCAAGATAATATAGCTTCCATTTTCTAGTTTTTTTAAAATAAACAAAGTGATTAGAATGACATCTAGTATAACCTTGTTCTTTCATAAACTTGTCAAACTTCAAATACCACTACCTTGGAGCTTTCTTTAGGCCATAAAATCTTTTCTTCAACCTGCATACCTAATTCTCCTTCCTTTTGACCACATACCCTTATGGTTGTTGCATATAAATCTCTTCCTCCAAATCCCCATGGAAAAAAGAGGTTTTTACATCTAACTGTTCGAGATGCAAATATTCTATTGCCAAAAGACATAAAATAGTCCTAATTGAAGTCATTTTAACAATAGGAGAAAAATTTTCATCAAAATCTATACATTTCTTTTGTGCAAACCCCTTTACAACAATTCTATCCTTGTACCACTTTTTTCCTCCATCTTCTTCCTTCAACTTGTAAACCCATTTTTTCTGCAATGTTAATTTTCCTATAGGAAACTGAACCAAGTCCCAAATATGGTTGTTTACCAAGGAATCCATTTCCTCTTTCATGTCTTTCTCCAACTTATTTTTGGTGTCTTCATGCATTGCCTCTTCATAACATTCTGGTTCACCAGAATCAATCAACAATAAATAATAAAATGAAGGAGAGTATCGTTCAGGGGGTCTACTTAACTTAATAGATATTCTAAAAACACTCGTAGGAGTTTGAGGTACCTATTGATGTTGTCATTGTAAATTTGTATTTTATGGTACCTTTGGTGTTTCTTTTTCATCGATCTCATCAAGCACTGTGTATTTTGTTTTTTCTTTTTCCTCTTCCTTTCCCTGCAATTGATCTTTGTACATGACCTTCTCATTAAATATGACATCTCTACTCCTAATGATTTTGTTATTTCCATAATACCATAATAGATAACCAAAATTATTAATTCCATATCCAATAGAGGTACACTTCTTGGATTTTGCCTCAAGATTTGTTCTATTTTCTTTATCAATATGGAAAAATGATTCAAAACTGAAAGTCTTCAAAAAAGAATAGTTTACCTTTTTACCTGTCCATGCCTCCTCTGGAATTATACCATCCAAAGATCTTGAAGGTCCTGTGTTTATTAGGTAAAAAAAAGTTTCTATATCATCTTCCCAGAAATGTAAGTTAAAACCAACATGCAATCTCATAGTCCTTGCAGGCTCCATGATTGTCCTGTTCATCATTTCTGACACACCATTTTCTTGTTGTGTTCCTGGAACTGTCTTCTCTCTATGAATCGCATGGTATGAACAATAATAATCAAACTCCTTGATAAAATATTCACCTCCATTTTCTGATCTGAGACACTTGAACCTTTTTCCTGTCTGATTCTCAACCAAATCTTTCCATTCTTTAAATGTATCAAAAACATAAGATTTTTGTCGAATGCAATAAACCCCAGTTTTTCTAGTTGTATCATCAATAAAAGTAACATAATAATGAGATCCACCAAGAGATGATTCCAGAGCTGGTCCCCATATATTTGTATTCATAAGCTCTAACCTTTTACTCTTCTTTTCTTTTCCGCCTCTGAGAAATATGACTCTCTTCTATTTTCCATAAACACAATGTTCACAGAAATCCAAATCAATTTGTTTAATATCTGGAAACCAATTTATTTTGTGAATTATCTGCATCCCCTTCTCACTCATGTGTCCAAGACTATGATTCCATAGTGTTGTATCCACTCCTATAGAAGCTAAAGAGATATAAGATTCAATATTACTAGTACATAAATACAATGTACCTACCTTTTCTCCTTCTTCTATCACCAATGATCCTTTGGTGACCTTCCACACCTTATATGTAAATATGCATATACAACCTTCACTTTCCAACTTCCATGTTGAAATTACATTTTTCCTTAGATATGGAAAATGTCTTACCTCTTTCAACAACCATTGGTTTCCATTGCTTTGCTTTATTTTTACCTTTCCCATTCCAACAATTTTACATGGTGCATCATCAACCAAACGAACTTGCCCAAAATGACCTTGAACACAATTTAGAAAATGTTTCCTATGGGGTGTGGCATGAAATGAAGACCCTAAATATACTACCCAAGACTCATAAATGTTATATATAGAATGAATCAAAGCATCTTGTAACACATCACCTGTTACATTTGCTTCTTGATTTTTCTCATGTTGTCCATCTGTTTGTTTCTTTGGAGATTTGTAGTCTTTCTTTAGATGTTATTTCTTTCCACAATTCCAACACTCTATCTTTCCAAATATGGATTTGGATCTTCCCTTCCTAGATTTCCCGCGGTTCCCTGAGTGCTTTCCTCTATCCTTTTGTCTTCCCCTATTCTCCATGTTTAACGCATTACCTGATGTCTCACCTGTGTTTTTCTGTCGCATTTCCTCACTAAGGATAACGCCAACAAAATCATCAAATTTTAAAGTGTTTGAACCAGAGATAGATTTACTGACAACTATGACCAAGTCGTTCCAACTTTCTAGAAATGCGCACAATATTAGGAGATCCCTGACCTCATCATCAAATTATGTTTTTACAGAACTTAGTTGATTAGTAACCATATCAAATTCATTTAAATGATCTGCTACAGACCCAACTTCTGACATATTCATATTAAATAATCTCTTCATTAGAAATACCTTATTAGATGTTGAGGGTTTTTCATACAGTTTATCCAATGCGTCCATCGACTCCTTCATTATATTTTCTTTTGAATTATTGAAATCCATCGACACTGCTAGGCTCAGTTGTATCATTCCTAGTGCCTTTCTATCAAGAACCTCCCATTCTTCATCCTTCATGGCCATTGACTTATTTTCTATTCCACCCAATGATAGGAATAGATCCTTCTGATATAAATAATATTCCATCTCCATCTTCCATAACTAGTAGTTTTGGTTGTTAAATTTCTTGACCCTAAACTTTCCATCTTCCAACATTGCTCCCACTTGAACCAGGAACCCTCTTTTCCTACGAGTTACCTTTCACTCTGATACTAGTTCTTAGAAAAACAGGATCGTGGAGAAATAAGATTAAAAAAATGCGGAAATAAAACACATAAGATACACAATACAATAGAGACACAAATATATGTGGTTCACCTAATGTGGGCTACATCCACTAGAGAAATTTCCATGTCCTTCCTTTATTATTATCCAGCCAATGAAGGGATATAACCTACAACACACCCGTTGTAACTTCATCTTCTTTCTCTCACAGTATCCTCAATCAAAATAAAATATTCCCAATGATGCATAGCCACAATACATTTCCCTCATAAAACAGGGTTGCCTTCTAGGGAAAAAAAACCTAACATAACTTGTACTGTCAGATCTGTGACCTTATAATGAACGGTCCGGATTTAAAATGAAATTAAAATATACATTTACAATGAAAGTTTTCCTCCGGGGGCTCGCTTGGCCCTAGACCTCACAGAGGGGGTAACCCCCATATGCACTCCCCCGCGTGGAGGAGTGTACATTATTCTAGGTTGTAAAGTCTTCATGGGGTATAAACACAGATGAAAACAAAGACCTATGAATCCATAAGATAATCAGGCTCCACAACCAACACAATGGAAGTTGTATTGAACATCTATTGTAGCGCAAAGCATGCTAGAATACCTTAACTATAATGAAGAAACCAATATTTTTGGACGTATCCCAAGAGGGGGTGAACCATGATAACTATGAGTCGAATTTTGTTGAGGAATGGTGATTAATGTTTGTAATATGTTAATTCATGTCTATATGATGTTGATATTTGATTTTACTATGATAAATGTTTCTGTTTGATGAGTATGTGGAAATATTCATGCACAATAACATTAATTATATGTTTAAGTGATAATTGATAAGAATATAACCCGATACGCATAAATAAGTAAGTAATGAGGTCATAACACTTAGCCTATAATGCATGAGAGGATATGTTAGATATGACAGGGAATGTCTCTCATCATTCCCTCACCACTGTAGAATATTGGTTCCTGTAGTCCCCATAAATATACCTCAGGTGAGACTTTTCCTACCCGCAAGTGATTCCAAAAGGAACGATATATGTAGGGTCTTGTTGGACAAATTAATCTTAATCCATGGTCTTGAACCTTACCATGTGTGTGCACCAACAAATTTTTCTGTTGCCGGGACCCGAAATCCTAAAGTGAGGTAATGTTTTGGAGGCTGACGAGAAAAGAAATAACTAAATGGATGTAGAAAAAAGAACAAGAATTTTTGCAGAAGGAGAGTAAGAACCCTCGCTTAAAGAATAAGTAATGGCTACAAAGGTATGTGTTTACAAAATTGCATGAGGTCTTATTCAGTGAATTTCCTAATATTTTAGAAGAATGGTTGGAAAGATTAGTAGAAAATATTGGTATACATAGACCAGTTGCACCAAAGAACTAGACTCCTAAACTAGTGAGACAGGTGGAAGCATTGGATAATAGGATGTCCTGCGCAATGGAATTTTAGTTTGAAAATATCTTGGGAGGCTAAATAAAAAAAAATCCCATAGATTGTGTTATCACTGAAATTTCGTCCGCACGTGGCGACAAGAACTCCACATCGTCAAAACAGGACTGGAGTCATTGATGGCACAGGATTAATGCCACAGCATTGCAAAAAGGTCAAAAAACTATACAAAATGACCAAAAATTTGAAGGGTGCTTTACAGCATCTGGGTGCGCGTGCGTATGCGCGTAACAACATCATACAAAGTGTGCATATGTGCACAAGGCGCGGTTGTTGGGCGAAAAACCCGCGCGCCTTCTAAACGGTGCATTTATTGAAATTGGTCGGCCTCCCAACCACTAATGGATCAGCTCCCAAGTCAATTTGACACCAAATCCGAGCTCAATCCTCATGGTGGGTTGGTCAAAGACCTAATTGTGCCCTAAAGAGCCCCTTTTCACATTCTAAAGAGGTTACATAATGACCCAATGCTTGGCTATAAAAAGCCATGAATGACCACCATTTTCTCAAGGAATTCTTCATATTGTTATGCTGTTGAGATTGCTAAGGACTCATTCTTTGGAAATACACATCACAAGCTGCATTTCATAGAGCTATTCACCCCTCTCTTGAGTGAATAATCTTGGAGTTCTTTCACCCACATTTTCATCTTTTCATTGTAAAGGAGAGCAAGCTTTGAGGGCCTCAAGAGCCTTCCATTGGAGAAAGAAGGGACCCAAGTCCCCTTTCTTCTTTGTGCCTTTGGATTTCATCAATAGATCAGCTTATACATTGGTGATATTGGTCCATTTGTCTCTATTTTTCATTTTCTCATATGCTTTTAGTTTTTATTTGTTTTAGTTTAATTTTTGTTTATAACTTTGTTGTTTTTCTTTCTAACATTTTACTTCACAGCTGTCATGCCTAGCAGAGCCCAACTAGGCATGTAAGCACTCTTAATTTGCTCACCTAGTGACGAATTGGGTGCAAACAGATTGCACCCGGGCTTATAGTGTTGTAGAAAGAGACTTCCTTAAAGGTCCATGAGGAATATTCGTAAGAACGTTAGCTACATGAATATAAATTCTACTTTTCGACATGGAAGTGATGATGATGGAATCAGATAACTTAAGAACATGGGTTTGTTGACCAAGAGCTGATCAGAGGGAATGAAAATGGATAGAGGAAAGGGAGGCTGAGAATGTAAGAGAAAGAATAAGATATATCAGAAGGAGAAGATGAATTTGTAGTTTTTTGAAGTGGGAGAAGGTACAAGAAGTTAAGAACCGCGGTTGAGAAGAGAGAGCAACATGTTGAGTACAGAAAATTGCATACACATCCATATCATATAAGTACAATAGATAGAGGGAGAATAGGAAGATATCCCATTCATTCCAGTCACATAAGAATCACTACGTCCTATCCAACCAAGTTCTAGTCTGAAACAACAACCTCGTGGACATCGCCTCAATCCAAGACAATGTTCAAAGATATTTCCAGAGCATTGGTGATCATTACAAGAAGTCAGAGCAGAAATACCTAGGGAATTGGTAGCGGTGTAGGTATCGAGACTCAGCCAACAACATCAAGAAGGGATCATACACCCAAAAACATGGCAGGGGTAGATAATACACTGACACTACTAGATTTCAATGGAATTGTATATGAGGATCCAAAACAACATTTGTTCGTATGTGACACCATTCGGGCTACAAAGAATGTCCACGATGATAATGAAAAGATCATGAATTTGGTGACAACAGTCATAGGTCGTGCACTAGTATGGTACATGAATTTGTAGAGTACCATAACATTAGGCCAAATGAGAAATATGGCATAGATTACACAGGCCCTATTAAATGAATTCAAGAAACTGAAATTAGAATCCCAATACATTACGGAGCTAAAGGAGATCAATTAGGTGCAGACTGAGTTAGTATGGGAGTTCGAACAGAGGTTCAAGGATGTGATGGGGAGGTTAAAATTTCAAATATTGGACCAACAATACAGATATTGGTTCATTGCAAGATTTTTACCTCACATCCATAGTCCACTAATATAATAAAGGGTTACGTCGCAATCTAAGGCATTGGAAATTTATATGAAATTGGAAGCCTATCAAGTCAAAGAAAATGGAAAAATGATGCAGATATAAAACAAACTAATGACCTTAACAATTCATCTAGAAGAAATTACAAAGGGGAAAGAGAAACAGGAACATATATGGTGCATCAAATGCAAGATAAAAGGTCACCACAAGGATGAATGTCTATCCTTTATGTAGTACTTAGAAGTTGAAGCACCAAACCCCTTACTAGGTGGAAGATACTATGAGATATGAAAGAAGTGGGAACATCACCCCCATGAGTTCCAACTACTATAGAAATATCAATATACCCTGAGAAGCTTATTATGTAGATTTTTCAAATCACTGGGCCATGAAGACAAAGATTGTCATGCATCTGATATAATGAGGGAGTGCATGATAGACATGTACATGATTCAGGAGGAGAATGTTGTGACAGAAGGAGGAGGGAAGCATAATACTTCAAGAGTATTCAATCAAGGAAACCGAGGAGGATTCGATAGGGGGTGAAGTTGAACAAACTATGGGTGAGCAGGAAGAGGGCCCATAATATGTTATAACTATAACTATCCAAGACACTTAGCATGAGATTTTCCAAATAAGTGCACAACATGTACATATTTTTCGGCACTAGAACATGTGACAGAGGATTGTCCACAACTGTTGGAAAAATGGCAGGCCAGAGGGAATCATAATCAAAACCTGAACATTCAAAAGATATCAATGTTTCTATAAGAATCAGAACTGGAACATTCATGACTCAGAATAAAAGGAGATGTATAAACAAGCATGGAAATACTTGTTGTGACATGAAGGAGAAATAACCACATCATCGGTTCCACCATTGGTAGATATAACACCAAAATATGACGATACTTTAGATAGAGGACTAGCTGAAAAGAAAAATATGCTAGAAGGATTATTGAAAAATTGCTTAGCACTGGTTAAGAACAGGGAGACACTACATACCTTATGCATTATGATCAATAATTGTGCAAAAGGAAAGGAACTTAACATCAAAATAAAATATATAAATCAACTACTGCATAAGAAAAGAACCAATGCAGAGTTTAGGTTCAGTTCACATGTCATAGATTATGACATAGAGAATGTGATACTAGACTTGGGGTCGGACATAAATGTACTACCCAAAAAAACATGGGAGAGGATGGGGAGGCCCAATATATTATGGTTGTCAGTGCAGTTAATATTAGAAAATCATCACAAGATAGTGACAACCAGTCGCCTTACAGGAATATCAGTAAACATAGATGGAGTGTGTAGTATCACAGACTTCGAAGTAATCAAAACAGTTGATGACAACTAGCCATATTTGACCCTCATGGGAATAGAATGGGAATTTAATAACCAAGATATAATTAATCCAAAAAATATGGAGATGATATTCAAAGTAGGGGACTTAAAAGTGACTGTGTCACTGGACCTGAAAGAGGGAAGAATATACCTAGAACCCACTAGGGGAGTTGACATTGAAAAATTATACAATATGACCGAACTAATGGAGGAATATGTCAATCCCATAGTATACAATGAGATGATTTGGATAAGTATTAGTTCATGCTCATCAAACTCATAGGAGGGTCTGAAAAATTGGCAGTAGACGATGCATGAAGTCTCAACACGACATTGTGCATGCATGACAAGGTAGTTACGGTGGATTGTACTAGAATTGTGCAACCCACCCAAGTATAATTTCTTGAAATATATATAAAAATCCGTACCAAAATTTGAGGAACATGTACCAGAGAAAAAGAGACTGCTAGCACTAGATGCAGTGCTAAAAGACACACTATCCAAGTGGTGGGAAACACACAAAGGAAACATTGAAGACTGGAAACAATGTAGGCTATTAATTCATATAATATTTTATATTGGAGAAATAGACAGGACACAAACATAAAATGAATAAGGAAACCCAATAGAGCACATTGCGCATTGTGAAAACCAATGGAATTCGATTTCCAAGGAAGACTGGATGCACAGGTTCATTCATACCCTTGGGAAAATACCAAAAAAATGGTATTTAGAAATGGAAATGCACATAGACACAACATAATGGAGTTACATAAATCAAGGTTTCATAGAATAATTTACATTCCATCATAAGTCACACTCAATATATAAAACAATTTAGGCAATCAAACATAAAATATTTAATGGAGAAGAACCACTAGCAGTAAGATCGATAGGAAATGAAGAAGAAAAAATAGAATTCATATTGATATACAACACACATAATGTTTCTATGACAGTCCATAAATTACTTGAATTCTATAATGTGACCCAAGAGGATCAGGATGATGAGGATCCCCAGAATGTTCAGATATAGGAAACAAAGGGAGAACAAATAGTCAAAAAACACAAAGTCAATATTGGAATGGAGGAAAATAATAAGATGGCGCAGATAGGAAACTACTGGGATGACAAAACCATAGAAAAAATAGTCGAATTACTGCACAAGTACCTTGACTTATTCCCGAGAAATTTCTCAAAAATTAAATGGATACTTGGTGATCTAGGATAAATGAGAATCCATATTCAACCTGATGCTAAACTAGAAAGAAATAGACCATGGGAAGATAGGCTATCAATGTAAACTGTACAGGTAGGGGTAATTGTAACAACTCGGGAAACCCGACATAAAAATGGTCAAGGAGATGATAGTCATGGACCCATGCCACAAGGCTTATGAAGAAGAAGGTAACAAGCATTGCATATGGATAAGTAAATACCCCATGATGTCATAGGAGAAGAAAGGCCCAACTGATAACATAGGCCCACAAGAAAAGGAGAGAGAGAAAGGAAAAAAGAGAGAAGAAATAGACTACCTATGCAAGGAAGGACAAACAATGCAATAAAAAAAAAGATATATCATCATGACATGATGTCACAAGCTAAGCGAACATTTTGTCTCCATAAATGGAAAATTTGTGCGAAAATACAAGGGAACTGACATAAGTCAAAGGGCCACATAATGACACCATACGACAGAGGAACCAAGGATAACCAATATTGCTAATAGACAACAAATGTACTACCCAGGGAAGGGAAGAATGACTATGACAACGGCTTGCTATCAGTGAAGGTGAGAAAAAATATTTACACACTTGTCATAATGGCGCCACAAAAGGTCACACAATTCGCCAGCATGAAAACTCGTACAAGGACTACAACCTGATAAGGCTGCGGATTAGAATGTGAAGGCAAAAACTACAAATAGAAGTTATTAAAAATGGTTGAATTCACTAAAGGGACCAACAACCATTGATATATAATAAAAATCATATATCACCCACTAAGAGTGAAGGTGGTAACAACAAAACATTGCAGAGAGCGATGGAATCACGAACAGTTAGGAAGACATGCACCAAACAAACACAATTATTGAGTGAAGGTTCATACATGGTGCAACTGTCAATAACATAATCTCAACAAATGGGATGATGACGTCGGATGAAATAGACACAAATAAACCAAGCACCGCATACACATTACAGGGTGACAACAAAAAAACAAGAGCAGAGAGGCTGACAGAAGGAAGGCTTAGTAGCAAGGAATAAAACAGATAAACCTAGTGCATGCAAGCATGCACATAAGCGTATCACTCCAACCGTCACAAGCGCCTCCAGGGATGCATTTTTAAGAAAATGACCTCAAAGGTCAGTAAGGAGGTCAATAAGTTGAATACAACCAAGGGAAGGATCGAGGTGAAAATTAACAAGGCAACATGAAGCAGGGGAAACAATAGGATGCCAAAGAGGAGATTTGTCTGATTGGGAGAGGGGATTAGTGGATTGGGTACTAATATTATCTTGGAGGAAGAATAATGGAATAATAGTCTGCACAGTCCAGAAAGGTTGAGACCGTTAAAAAGATAACATGGATTGAACCAAAGGTTATCAATAATGAAAAACCATAAATCTGCAGTCGAGCCATAAATGGCAAAACCCAATGAAAATCAAGGCAAATTGGTAGGATAGGATGGGATTTTGGTGATGGATTTAGTAAGAGAAACCTCATTCATACAACCATATATCCTACCAATGGCGTACAAAGAACAACAATGAAGGTCATATGAGATAGGTCCAGTGGCAGGAAAGCATGAGACATGCATTAAGTCAAGTAAAAGAAATTATTTTTTCTTGCAAGCAAAAGCAGACAGAGAAGCAAACTAGACAACTATGAAAAGAGGGCTAATATCGCCAAAGTAGAACGATAAATGAACATAAGGAAGGATCGTACAAATCCCATAACAGTTCATAAATAAGGAATGACAACATCGAAACTTTAAGGGTCGTCGACAACAACAAGGAAACAAGAAAATAAACCAATGGAAATAATGGAGGTAGAAGAAGTGGTCAGAGTCTTGAGTCTAACACAATGGGAAAACTTTCACAAAGACTACCTACCACCATGAAATATTTATGCACCATAGGTCCAACTTCAAGCCAATCTGAAGTATCTACTATTGGAGGCACCAGTTCCAGATGGCGTGAGTACATATGAAAACATATTGGGAAAACTTTCCAACCTAAAGTATATGGATCACGACATTACCGATGCATAGAAGTTCCCAGATTTGGCAAGGGACCAGTACTTATGTGCCACAAAAGTGCAAGAAATAGGATAAATTGTACTTGAGCCACATGAATGGGTGTCAGGGCTCGACAAGGAGGGAATACTAAATGTGCTATAAATCCCACATTTTAGAGGAAGTACAAAAATCAATGCATGTGTGACAATATTGCTTAGTTGTGTTAACAATGGTAAACTATGACTTGATCACTCATTATATATTAACACTGCACTAATTGCGAAAATTGTAGGACTACCCCAAACAGGTGAATTTTGAGGTGCATTATTCACCAAGGCTAGAGAAAGAGCATTGTCATAGGCAATGAAAGAAAAATTCGACATAGTACAGGGAAAGTGGGGAATGGATGTCCAACACATAAATAATAAAAATTTAAGGTTTGAAACAAAGGTACTGGAATGCAAACTACTGTGAAAATGTCGTAAAGACAAATTACCGACCGTAGTAATTATCATCGTGGAGAAATGTGTAGAATGGATCCAGATGAACTGGGTCAATTTTCTCATGACATAGTTTTCAAAAGATTGCACAAAGGACCAGGAAAAGGGTTTTGAGTTCCATTATGAGTGGTTGTTAATATTGGTTTCACCAGTCAGATGTCGGGAACTAGCATATTACCAGTCCATGTGCACATTAGGCAGTCACACCTTATCTCACAGGTATACCAACTTATGGAACACAACACTAAAAAGGAGAAAAATCAAGATAAATACCATATTATTTACCAAGTTAGACTATATCACATGGATAGTGACAAATACACCATGCATTCTATCAGAAATAATAGCATTATATGAAGGCCTCGCATGGTTTAGATCCGCATGCACCATATGTATCTTCAAGATGCGAAGGAACCAACACAACTATGGACACAAATGAGATACAAGGTGACAATAGAGGAAGTGAGCTTAAAAATTACAACATGTCACAAGGATATGAACAAGGGAACCCAGGGCCAGGGACAGACCCTAGAGGAGGAGAGGATGAACCCAACAAATAGGGAAGACCCATTATATGAAGAGAAGGAGCGCGACAATAATTATGAAGAGTTAGGGGATACACAAAGGACAAGATCAACCAACATGAATAGGGGCCATATTGTATACATCATCAACCCCCCATACAGTAAAAAAATAAAGGACACAGAGGAAACAAAAAAAGAGATAGAGAAGAAGAAAAATAAGGCACAAAGACCACCACTACCATTCTAAATATTAACCAAAGGATACATGGAAATAATTGGAGAATAAATGGATGATATTGTAGAGGAAATATGGGAGAAAGAAGATAAGAAGAAAGAATCACACCACAAGGAGATGCAATATCAACTGGTAGTACTCTAGCAGAGGATGGACACTAAATGCAGTAGGACATAAAACAAATCAAAAGACGAGGTAGTCAAGGAATGTACCAAGAAACATGATGTAATACAAGAATAAATAGGGGTCATCCAAAATATCCTGGAGACAATCCAATTAACACCTACGCTACGCAGTGTAACAAGGTCTAATAGAAGTCACACTAATGATAGGATTGGTTCAAGCGATAGCACTGGGAAGAGTGATAAAAATGCCAGTAGGGGTAGTCTGACTACCCACAGTCGACAGTCCAGAGAGGTTACAGGGACTAATTCATATCCCAAATGAGTATCAAAGGGTTACAAAGCTTATATATAAGGATTACACACAAATTACTCCTTCGTGCAGATATTGCAGACACAGAAATAGCAAAGGAGGAAGAAAAGAAAGAGGAACTACAGAGAAAATACAACACTGCGCTACAGGAAAAGTGCACAGTAGAACAACGAGTAGAACTCACAAAAAAAGGAAAAAAGCAAAGCATACAATGAGGCACATGAAGCTACGAGGGAGAATATTGAAGTAGAAGATAAATCCAAACAATCCATAGAAGTAAAGATTGAAGAAAACCAGAAAGAAGAGAAAGTCGAGAAGGAAAATAATGAAGCAGAGGAAAAGGCCAAAGAAATAAGGAAGGAAAAGGAGTAAGCAAAGCAATTGGGACCTAAAGTTCAAGAAATGATACAACAATTGTATGAAGACGTACCAGAAGTACCAATGGTGGTCAAATCCACGATAAAATAATGAGTAGGGAAGATCAACAAGGTTATCCAAGGCCTTTGTAAGAAGATCATAGAATTGGAAGGGATCACGACACTATGGACACCACCAGAAGAAAGAGCACAAATGGAAAGGATGGTGCCAACAATGGTGGTGTATATTAAAAGATTAAAATAGAAATGTATCAAGATATGTGAAGAAGGCACACATATTCGGATAGAGATGACGAAAACCTCGGAGCTACAAGCGTTGGATGAGAAAATAAGGGTTGCGCAGGAAAAGGATATTCAAGCCACAGAATGCGCAAATACCCTCCCACCAACCGAAAGGATGATGACACTAATGATGAACATGAAATTACATCTTGTAGTGGAACACTAAAAATAAGAATAAAATAAGATTTCACATGATTTGTGACCATGACAAGACAAGGCACTCGGGGTACTATAAGAACTAGCTACTATGCAAACCAACACAACATTAGCAGCAAAAGACACCAAGGCCAAACTTAATATCCGGATGGAATAGATAGTGGAAGAAATTGTGAACAAGGAGGCCAAAGTCACAACAACAGTATAAAAATCAAAAGAGAGCCTCCAGAAAGTTATTGAAGTATGGAAGAGCACAACGCAATAGACCTAGGTAGCTTGGGACGAGCCACATGTAAGTGTTGGGGGCCTATTGAGAAAGAAGGTTGGATTGAGAATAGAGAGAAGAAGTGGCATGCAGAGAAAATGTGTACGATCATGAAGACCAAGAAGGAAGAGAGAAGAAAGAGAAGAATATGGGAGACAAGAAGGGACAAGGTCCCATAAAATATGGCAAAACCAGTCGAGGATGAGTTGTATCCATCTTATAATGAGTTTTTAGGAGCCGAACAGGAGTGGAATCCAACTCATTATGAGATGGAAAGAAAACTAAGGTAAAATAAGAACAAAAAATAATAAGAGAGTAAGTAGTTGTGAGGCTCAGATGCGAGAGATTGGAGAGAAGTAGTAGAGAAGTTCGAAAAATACCAGTGGTGTAGAAGCAAAATTCAAGGGTAATGTTTGTGATCATAAAATCTTCTATGAAAATAATCCATGAATGTAAACAATTGAAGTTTTATTGAACATATATTGTAGCTCATAGTGCACCAAAATACATTAACTATAATAAAGAAGCCAATCTTTGTGGATGTAAACCAACAGGGGGTGAGCCACGGTAACTCTGTGTCAAATTATGTTGAGGAATGGTGATTAATGTTTGTAATCTGTTAATTCATGTTTGTATGATGTTGATCTCTTATTTTACTATGATGAATGTTTCTCTTTAATAATTATGTAGAAAGATTCATCCACAGTAATGTTAATTCTATGTTTAACTGATAATTGATAAGAATATAACCTGACACACGTAAAGAAGTAAGTAATGAGGTCAGATCACTTAAGATATAGTGCATGAGAGGATATTTTAGATACAATAGGATGTGTCTCCCATCGTTCCATCACCGCTACATAATCTTGTTTCTTTCAGTTCCCATAAAGATACCTCGGGTGAGACTTCACCTCCTCCCAAGTGATGCCAAAAGGGCCGATATCTGTAGGGTTTTGTTGGACAAATTACTCTGAACCCAGGGTCTTGAACCTTACCACGTGCACATGCAAAAAAATTAACTAAACCCAATTGACATCGAAATTTTAAATCATCTACCAAAAAAAACTTTAAATTATCCAACATAGTCTAAAGTTAAAATTCCTCAGCGATCATCTATTGCTTGTAGAATGTTTTATTCAATAATTCATCCCTAATAAGTTTGGTAACATAGTTTTTGACAAAAACGAATGGCATGCACATAATATTTCCATATATGGAAATAACCATCTATTTCCATATGTATTGTTTGGAAAATGTATAGAAATACTAGAACTAAAACCTATGGTAATAACAACACCATAGTTTTTCAATAAGTAATCTCTAAATTCTATACATATTTGGAGATAAACCATATGTATAAATAAACCATAAATTTAATCTGTGTACTTGGTTTTGACAAAACATTTGAATCTTCATTCATTTCCCCCTATATATGATGAAAAGAGAACATTAAAATTTGAAACTTGTAAATAAAACTTGAAAAATTAAATTTCACAATTCATTATTGCAAAAACTCACCACATATGTGAAAACTCTCTTTTGTGATTTCCTCCTTCTCCTCGACCAAAACATATTCATAATTCCTCCCTAAAAAAATGTGGTTTCCTCCTCCTCGACCCAAACCTATCTGTAATGCCTCCCTACAAAAATGTGATGTCCTCCTCCTAGACCCAAAACTTCTAAATGATCGCCTATAAAAGTATCCAATCAATATGGATTTTAACGGATGAATTGTTCTAAACACATGAACATTCTTATGGAAGCAAGGAATTGAGAAGTGATAGTTTCATTGTGATGTCACCAAAAACCAAATATTTTTTTTTTTAAGAATAATGACTATTATCATGTCAAAGATAGTATATTCATCATTATGGTTGCTCTTGTTCTTTTAAATTATATTAATAAAAGTAATTCTCTTTAATTATGTCATATTTTTTCCCTATAACAAGTTAAAGGTTCAAGTAGTGGATTATCCAAAATGAAATCTCATCCTATCACTGCTCGTCAATCTCATCTAGAAACCATTGTTTCAACATGTATTCTAATTTTTTTTCTTTATTAAATTTAACATGTTATATTTAACATTACTATCTTCATGGTGCTTAAACAAGAATTCCATAATTAGTGCATCTAAACCTCAGTTATATGTATTGCAACCATTTCCTCAAACCCTTTAATTCCAAAGATCGATCTATACATTAAATTATTTATGCCCATGATATAATTTCCCATATATTATATGCTTTGTTCATAATATATAGATTTCCAAAATCTACACCAACATAAACTCTTAAACCTCAATTCTACCCTTTTCATATATGAACAATTTTTGTTAACCTTAAATAAGATATTCTCTCATGGGATTCTAACCCACTCATTCTACATTGCTCCTCGATCCAAATCTTTGAGATTTTTCACTAGAAATATATATTAATGAGTTTAACACCCCTATTAAAGGTACAGTGGTTTGAACCCATGAATAACTTATACAAACATTTTTTTCCATTGTAGCTTGAGTGCATACGACTTAACATTGAATAACTTCGAGTTGTAGTTAAATAGTAACTAGTTGTTCTTATATACGATAGGTATGTCAACATAACATAAAATCACGTATGATAATAAATACAAGTACAGTATTATCTCGAGTTCAAATCCTCTCTATTGGTACCATTACTTCCAAATAATACTATGTCAGTACTTGTATGAGTTATTAACTTATCCTCATTATGTGTGTTTACCCTACCATCTCTCTCACAAGCTCAATTTGAAGGAAAAATGTAGAAATCGGCTCTGTTTCCTCTCACTCTATGGACCTCGTCTCCTTTTCCAACCACAAACTTAGAAAATGTTAACACAGAGGTCGTTCTACTTCCAGGTTAGGGTTATAGTTTTAATGGTTGTTATTTAACTTGCATTTACGATTGGTTTTCATTCCCACTCTGCTTATTTTCCACTCTAAACTTATCTTGTGTTGATATTGATGCAAAGACTACGCTTGTAATTACTTCAATAGTTAAATGTTTTTGACAGCTTGGTTGACCCACCAAGCCCCTCCATCGCAAGGCCATTTCATGGTAAGAAAATAGCTAACACCTTCTTGTTCCCTCATCTTCCACATCTTTTGCCCAAGGTTCTTATATAAATCAATGAAGTTCTCTAAAGAATGCAAAAGTATCTCCAAGCTTTGTTTTCTCTCTCCTGGGAGATACATTTTCTCAATATCATGCTTCAACTTTTCATGGTGGTTTGTGCAATGTTGAATAGTCTTTTTTTGAACTTCACCTTCCTAAGGAAACTCCACAACAATGTTTGTGGGATAGGTGGTCATTTTCTTGAAAATACTCGGTCCCGTGTTCACCTTAACCCTTACCCTCTGCTTCACGATTGTCCCCAATAGAATCCCAATCATGTACACATTTAGAAATATTTGTAGATATTTAGGATAATGCACAATCAATTATATGAACATGTTCATATGCATGAGTGATTTATATAAAAACATAAAATAATAAAATAAATTTATCGATCGTATGTTGTTGATGTGATTGCACTTGTTGTACATTGGTCAACATGGGAGTCTCTACCCCATAAAATATTTCCCCAAAATCACGATTAGAAAAAAATCATGATGATCCATGATGCAATGGATAAAATTGAGCACCCCTTGTAGATGGATGTGCACTCTCTCATGATGCTCTTTTTTGTGATCTACTAAATGACACATCTCAAAATAAATTTATCAATTTCAATTAGTTATATCAATTTCAACATATATGTGTTCACAATTTAACATGTGCATATAAAAATACATGTACCTTGATCTCCAAACTGACTAGATCTAGATGAATTTTATCGTCGTCTAGATTGACTAGATCTCATTTTTTCACCATACTTCCTTACATGACTAGTTTCCCCTGGATGACTAGGGTTCCATGTTGAACTAGGGGTCTCTCTATTGCTTTCATTATATATCCTAAAGTGTTTTTGAGGCATAATTGGAGACTCCTCTAAATCAATATATATTATATATGTGTACCAAGATGCAAATTGACAATTGGCAATATTTTAATACATAAATTGACTATATTTTTATGCGTTGAATATAAAAAATTGTATTTCTTCCACATCCTAGGAAGAAATTCCATTAAAGTACAAAGTTTATTTAAGTTTCCACCTGAGTATACATGTCAATCAAACAAAGTAAGAAACATCTCTCTAAAGTGAAGAAGAATTACCTAACAATGAAACTAACCCATCAAGAGATAAAGGAACAATTAATTTCTCGCTTGAATGATTTGAATGTTGGTGTGGATGAAGAGAATGATGAGTAAATTATTAAGTTATTAGATTAAATATTCAATTTTATCTTCCTTTTTGGTGAATTATATAACTTCCCAAAAAGGGGATGCTTGGTGGTGGAAGGATTTGTGGACTTTTAGTGTATATGACACAATAAAATTATTTTAATTGTCTGGTGGATATTCATATTGAAATTCCAAAGTTTGAATCCCAATTTTCTTAGTATATTAAGAAATTTATAAAACCTGAAACAAATTGAAGAGTTCTATAAGAAAGTTCATGCTGCAATTCAAGTAGCCCCGTCAATCATACACCCTAAGAAACATGTCCCTAAAGTGCATAAGTGTTGGTTGTAAGTCCCTAGTTTTGAGTTATCTTTGACCAACAAAACTAATGCAGGAGCATCCACACTTCATCAAGCGAGCCAGCGCGTGGAGTAAAGAACATGCAGTTGGACAACGCCAGCACATATATTTTTGAAATACTTGGAAAGTTGTTGCGCCGCCATTTAAATGAAGGCATTCAAAGCCGGGCACACTTGTATTATATTATAGATAGGAAGGCATTTAATAGTTTTAATGCTGTTAGATAGGAATTAACTGTAGATTAGACAGTTTTACTTTCGAGAGGGAAAACGGAATATAGGCACCCTCCTTTGTATCATTGTATTATCAAGCATTCAGAAGAGGAGAGATGGGAGAGAACTTGTAGAGCCCTCATGTACAGATTGGATTAATAAGAAGAGCTTTTGATTCAATTTCATGACCGGTGCTATTTTTCTCTGTGTATGTGCTTATGTGTTCATGAGTGTTTGTTTTCCATGTATGCATTTACTTTCGAATATGTTGTGCATGTGATTTCATAGGTTTACTGATGTCTGTGAGAGAGGAGGATAAGTTTCAATTGTTTCTCTGTTGAGCCGGGAGATTCCTGCATAGAGTGCAGTCGAATTCCTCCGCATAGAGTGCGTTGAGGAGGCTCACAGTTGAACTCTTATTCTCGTATGCCTAGGAATTTAATTGGGTTGAATTATAGCCGTGCAGGCCAGGGTCGAAGTCTCAGACTTGAGTCTGAGTACAAGTTGACAAGAAATCTATTTCAGAGCGTGCATAGAGTCTGAGAAACCGAACGTTCTGAGAGTTGTTGAGGATAAGCGCAAGCGGTGTGCGCACTAAGGTCTCTGAAGGAGTCATAGAATAAAAGCTCAGCAGGGATAGTTCCATGGAGAACGCATTGGAGCAGACCCAGGAAGGATTTGAAACGGAATAACTTTGAAGAAGAGGAGATTTTTCAAAGAAGAGAACCGACGGTCAAAGTTCGTGGAGGAGAATCACGAGATCTCGTTGACCGTCCGATCGGGAAAGAGTTGCGCAGGAGTTGTCCAAAGGCGCAGGAGAGAACTGGCCATCAGATCTCGGCCCATTGGGGTTCGGGGTTCAGCGTTTGGTGAGGTAAGTGTTTTGTGACTTGCCAAATCGCGAATCACGATTTTCGGAGTTGACGGGAGCCGTTGATCAGAAACGGAACAGGTGTCGCGAGATCCTAGGGAGTCAGGATTCGACACTTCAGCATTTCCAAATTCGAAGGGACCACAAAGGACCAGCAAAGTCCCGAATTGCAATGGGTCCCACAATGATAGCGTGGGTGTTGACAGGCGTCATCGGGGTTTCAGCATTCGGTATTTTCCAAGGCAAAGGACTCGCGACAGTTGAAAACGTGATCCCGCGATCCCCGATCGCATGAGTGGAAGAGTTATGTGGTAGTGTGGGACCACAAGACATAGTGGGAGACAGGTGGCGTCAATTCGGAGTTCGGGGTTCGGGGATTGAAAAGGGCAGTGAAACATAACATCGCCATTCCCGATTTCCCGATAGGGGGAATCCCCGATACACGAAAGGGTTGACTGTTGACTGTCAGGGTTCGGGGTTTGGAGCTGTTTGCACACCATGCTCGCGCGAACCGTGAATTTTCGAATCGCGAATTCCTGAATTCCGAAGGGGAGATCGCTGAAGGAGTTTACTATGGGTAGCTCCTGAGGGGAGTTGGAAGAGCTTGTAACTCTTCGGGCCTGGGTTGAGAGAAGGTCCTGGTGGAAGCGACTGCTCGCGGAGGGGCAGGTTGCGTCAAGTGGTATCAGAGCAGGGAAAGAAGTTCTCTTTGTTCAGGTAGTAGAGAGAAGAGGATTTCACCATGCCGCCCAGAAGAGAGAGGGAATCTCCTGATCATGAAGACAGGGATGCCCGAAGAAGGGGTAGGCCAGCAGGTAATGCTGAGATGGAACTAGAGATGAGAGATCTCTGAGCCAGGCTTGAAGAAATGGAGACCACCCAAAGGCATGGTGCTGGAGCAGCAGATTTCATTGATTCCGAGATTGAAGAGGAAGCTGGACACGACGCCGAAGAGGTCTCATCAGAAGATGCCTCGACGGAGAGGTTGATTAGAGCCATTGCCAGAATGAGCTCAAAGAATAAAATGGACATTCCCGTTTATGAGGGGAGTCTAAATGCAGAGGAGCTTCTAGATTGGATCCGAGCACTCGACACCTACTTCGATTACGAAGATATCGAAGAGGACAAGAAGGTGAGGCATGCAGTCACAAAGCTAAAGGGACATGCAGCCTTATGGTGGGACGAGATGCAGGCAGACAGGCGTTCCAAAGGAAAACAAAAGATCAAGAGCTGGGATCGGATGATCACCAAGATGAGGCGAAGTTCATTCTGAGGGATTACCAGATCACTCTATTCAGGCATATGCAGAACCTGAGACAGAAGTTGATGACGGTGAAAGAATACACCGAAGAATTCTATAGGCTCAACATTCGAGCAGGTCACCGAGAGAGTGATGATGAAAAGGTGGCGAGGTATATGAATGGGTTGAGGTATGATATTCAGGACGAGCTAAGCATGGTTACCATCCGAACAGTTGAGGATGCGTACCAGATGGCTCTGAAAGCTGAGGAGAAGTTGAGCCACAAGCAGGGACAGCGAGGGCAAGGCAGAAGCCAGCCTAGAAGCAAAGCAGTTGCCCAAGAGAGAACTCAAAAGCCCAAGGAGGAGTGGAAAAAGCCTCAGGGAAAAGATGAAAGAGGTGGAACCTCACAGCAGAGGCAGCAAATTTCTGAGCCAAGGAGGCAGCAAGATGATCAGCAAGGAGGATATGTTGACGCCAACACATTTCCTCGTACTAGAGGTAGAGGAAGAGGTCGAGGAGGAGTTATCACATGTTTTACATGTGGGAAAGACGAACACAAATCCGTGGACTGTCTAGATAGGAAAATGGACAGAGGAAAAGCTCACGTCGCTGAGGCGCAGAGGTGTGATGTTGAAAATGAAGATACTAGAAGTGGGAAGTCACTGACAGTGCATAAAGTTCTCTTGAAACCTAAGAAAGAGGTGGAGGACACAGTGCAAAGATGCAGACTGTTCCGAATGACTTGCAAGACCAAGGGTTGGAAATGCAAGGTCATAGTGGACAGTGGGAGCACCGACAATCTCGTTTCAAACGAGATGGTGGAGAAATTGGCGCTGGAGACGCACAGACACCCAAGTCCATACAAAGTGTCATGGCTGCAGAAAGGACACCAGGTATGTGTTACAAAGCAATGCTTGGTCAATTTTAAAATTGGTGAATATAGGGATGAAATTCTGTGTGATTTCATTCCCATGGATGTTTGTCATGTATTATTGGGAAGACCATGGAAGTTTGACAGAAATGTGGTTCATGACGGGAGAATGAACACATATACTTTGGAGAAGGATGGAAGAACACATACATTGTTTTCGGGGAAAGATAAGAAGGTGGATCCGGAAGTAACCAGCACGATACTTCTCATGAGTGGGAAAGAGCTTCTCACAGAGCTGGAGAAGAATGAAGATCCACAATTATTTGTTGTCAGGAAGCCAAGAATTTTCTTGACAAGCACGAGAGTGGATGACTTGTCGGACGAGATTCAGGAACTATTGGGAGATTTTGTTGATATCATCGTGGACGAACTACCTCATTCGTTGCCACCGATGAGGAGTGTGAGTCACCATATTGACCTCATTCCCGGAGCAAGTTTACCAAACAAGGCAGCGTACAGGTTGACACCTCAGGAGAACGAGGAGGTCAAAAGGCAGGTACAGGATCTGCAGGACAAAGGAATGGTGAGGGAAAGTCTGAGTCCATGTGTTGTTCCAACAGTACTGAGCCCAAAGAAGGATGGAGGCTGGAGGATGTTTATAGACTCCAGGGCGATAAATAAAATCACCATCAGGTACAGGTTTCCACTGCCAAGAATGGATGATCTGATGGATTGCCTAAGTGGGGCAATTTACTTTTCCAAGATAGATCTCAAGAGCGGATATCATCAGATCTAGATGAGAGAGGGATATGAGTGGAAGACAACATTCAAAACAAACGAGAGTTTGTACGAATGGATGGTCATGCCGTTTGGGTTGACAAATTCACCAAGCACTTTTATGAGGTTGATGAATGAAGTCCTGCGGGAATTCATTGGAAAATTTGTGGTCGTATACTTGGACGACATATTGATTTTCAGCAAGACCAAGGCTAAACACTTGAGGCATTTGGCCATTGTGATGAGAAGACTGCAGCAGGAGAAGCTGCTGATGAATTTGAAGAAGTGTTCCTTCATGCAGACAGAACTCATTTATTTGGGCTTTGTAGTCTCGGCAAATGAATTGAAGATGGATCCTGAGAAGGTGAACGTAATCAGGAATTGGCCATCGCCAAGGAATGCTTTTGAGGTAAGGAGCTTCCATGGATTGGCAAGATTCTACAGAAAATTCATTTGGAATTTTAGTGGAATCAGTGCCGCAATGATGGACACTGTGAAGAGGCGGCATAAAGTTTTTCATTAGACAGCGGAGGCTGAAAGAAGCTTCAATTTGTTGAAGCGAAAGATCACCGAGCAGCCAGTGTTAGTGCTGCCTGATTTTCAAAAAACCTTCCAGGTGAAATGTGACGCCAGTGGGTATGTTGTTGGAGGGGTCTTGAGTCAGGATGGCAGACCTGTTGCATATTACAGCGAGAAGTTGGATGATGCGAAACTGAAGTACTCCACATATGATAAGGAGCTCTATGCCATTATACATGCATTGAAAAGGTGGAGGCATTATATCATACCCAAGGAATTTGTTTTGTACAATGATAATCATGCATTACAGTTCGTGAGTCAGCAGGAGAAGTTGAATCAGAAGCATGCAAAGTGGGTGGAATACATGCAGAATTTTACATTTGTGATAAATCACATTTCGGGGACTGCTAACAAGGTAGCTGACGCCTTGAGCAGAAAATGTTTATTGCTGCAGGAATTCAGGGTCAAGACTTTGGGTTTTGAGAATCTGAAAGATATGTATGCAGGTGACGCAGAATTTGGCGAGGCATACGAGGCAGCCGAGAAACCAGTTCTTAGGGATAGGAGTCCGTGGATTGACTACCTGATCCAGGATGGATTACTGTTCAAAGGAAATAAATTGTGCATTCCAGATTGCTCTATGAGAGAGAATTTGGTGAAGGAAAATCACAGTGGAGGCTTAGCAGGCCATTTTCGACATGACAAGACATTCGCCAAGCTGAGCGAATATTATTATTGGCCTGGCATGTGCACTGATGTAAAGCGATTTGTTGACAGGTGTTGAATATGTCAACACGCGAAAGGCCAAAAACATAACACAGGGTTCTATCAGTCGTTGCCTATACCAGAGAGACCATGGGAGGCAATTAGTATGGATTTTGTTTTGGGATTACCGAGAACGCAGAGAGGCGTGGATTCCATTTTTGTAGTAGTGGATAGATTCTCGAAGATGGCACATTTCATCCCATGTCATAAGACCAACGATGCAACCCACATCGCGAACTTATTTTTCAAAGAGATTGTGCGATTGCATGGATTGCCCAAGAGCATAGTCTCGGATCGCCAAGCTGAGCGAATCTTATTATTGGCCTGGCATGTGCACTGATGTAAAGCGATTTGTTGACAGGTGCCGAATATGTCAACACACGAAAGGCCGAAAACAGAACACAGGGTTCTATCAGTCGTTGCCTATACCAGAGAGACCATGGGAGGAAATTAGTATGGATTTTGTTTTGGGATTACCGAGAACGCAGAGAG
Source organism: Picea engelmannii (assembly GCA_009831015.1). NCBI lineage: Eukaryota > Viridiplantae > Streptophyta > Pinopsida > Pinales > Pinaceae > Picea > Picea engelmannii. The sequence continues at coordinate 56,386 of ML811448.1, forward strand.
GCGTGGATTCCATTTTTGTAGTAGTGGATAGATTCTCGAAGATGGCACATTTCATCCCATGTCATAAGACCAACGATGCAACCCACATCGCGAACTTAT
>ML811448.1:77690-93076 GCA_009831015.1 Picea engelmannii
CACCTTAACTGATAATAGTTAAAGTTCAACCATATTTTATTATTTAACTTAGGGATTAAACTCAATTAAAGATTACAGCTTAGATTAATTCTAAATTTTAGAATAGAGATTAAATTTAAACTTTACTTTACCTCAAATTAAAGTTAAATTATCTTTATGTTACCCCCACCAGTAAACCCTCGAAGAAACCCTACGAAATCCTTTAGAATTTATTATTAGTTCTTAACTCCCTCCCATTTGAACACCTATGGGCAGATAAAGTGAAAAAGAGGACCCCTTTATTTACGGACGGTATGGATGCAGTCTCAATATTTTCTCAAGAGTTGCGGGAAGGTATGACTCTCTCCTTATTAGCCAGTCTACCTACAATGAGCCAATTACGTGTGCCTACCAGTTCACTCCAATATTGCGCCGGCCATATACTCAATATGGTCCTACGTTGGTCAACTCCAATACTGTGCCAGCCTCTTGAAATCGTCATAAGGAAGGAGAAGCCCTTTCAATCAAACGATCCTGAAAGAGAAAACAAACCTTAGTGAGCCTTCGAGGTAACAAGCTTGAGTTTAGTGCGGGTCTAACTGATTAACTTTATTTAAACTTAACAATTAAACCCCCCCCCNCTTTTAATACTTCATTAATACTTTTAATAATTACAATTTAACTATATTTTAAATTTGATTTTATATATAGTTATGTATTTTTTTTTTAAATTAATACTTTATATATTATTATTTTAGTATTTATAAAAAATATTCTTAAAAAAAAATCTCATGTGAAAATTAGTATTTTTTTTTTTAACTAGACATATTAAAATATATATAAAAAAATATGTATATAAAAAAAATATAAAATAAAAGAAAATATAATAAATGAATATAACACTAATCAAATTTTAAATATAAATTTAAACATTAACATTAATGGCCGAATATACCAATTGTAATGGTTGAATATAACATTAAACAAAATTTGAATTGGCCGCACGGCTAAGTTGGCAGCATGGGCTCGCATGTAGCCCACGTGTCTCTCACTTCTATTCACGGGAATAAAATATCGGCCCACTACTTTAAACCCTAACTCTCCATTTTGTCTTAGCATTGGCTGTGATCACCTATGCAGGGAGGCGTGAGGGAGCATGGCCTCCATGATGAATACAGTGCGCAGGCCTGTAAAATGGTTCAAAATTTAGGGTTTTGTAAAGCAATTTATATGAAGTTCAGTGTTGTTTATTGATTACATGGCCCTGGTTGATCGAGTAGCTCGACCTCTGATTAATAGGCATCGGATGCGCTGGCCATTTTGAGAAATTTGAACGCTCAAAACGCATAAAGACCGAGTAGCAGTGTGCCTTTTTATTCTTCATAAGATAAATGCGATGTCTTGTGCTCTTTGGTTTACAGAAGTAGTTTGGCATTGAAATTCTGGGTTATTCGGAGTGGATGTCACCAGATATACTGTGCAAGATTATCATCATTTGCATATTGTTGGGGTTTGGTGTTGGCGCTGTGTTGGCTTGTGTGTTTGCTGTTGGTTTGTGGAGTGGTTCTAGCGCGTGCTGAGTAATGAAAAATATCAATGTGGTCCACTCCACAATGTGGTTGGGCGTTGTGAGCGCTAGGCTTTGTGTTATGTGTTGGATCATGGAATTTGGTGCTAGCGTGCGCTTGTGTGTTTGCTGTAGGTGTGTGACCAGGTGCTGACTCTCGGTTCTGAAGGATTGGATAATGGCCCTCAGCCATTATTATCTCTTTTCATTTCTTTATACTTTTATCAGTGTTGCGTTATATCTTTATCAAATGGGTTTTGTTTCGCTGCCTCTAAGTTCATAAGCATTTTGAAGATAAAAAAAAATTCGACTGAAGTAGTATTCATCAGTAATATTAGGTCTCAGTAGAAATTTAGAAGTTCAGAGGGTTCAAATGGGATTTCTGCATTGAGCATGAAGCTTCACTGCTATTTTTTTTTTATGGTATTCTGGCAGGTACTAGCTTCCAATCCAAGGGTAGCTACTTGTTTGGACATTTCCGTATGCAGATAAAGATGGTTCCTGGTGACTCTGCAGGCATTGTGACTGCCTTCTATGTAAGAAATATTATTGGGTTATGTATTCTTGTTAACTTTCTTATTTTCCATATCAGGTGGCATTTACTTTACAGGTTGCTTCTCCCTTCATCATGTGCATCTGATCCTCAAGAAGTTGTTATTGATTTATACTTTTCCATCTCCCTAATAAAAATAGTGTGTTGGATTTGTTTGAGCAGCTATCCTCCCAGAACTCTGAGCATGATGAAATAGACTTTGAGTTCTTGGGCAATAGGTCTGGACAACCCTACATTCTCCAAACTAATGTTTTCAGTGGAGGAAGGGGGACAGAGAGCAACGCATATACCTCTGGTTTGATCCCACAAAAGCTTATCATTCCTACTCTGTCCTTTGGAACATGCGTCAGATTGTGTAAGTTCACTGAATATCAAGTCTTAACAAGCTATATAGATTTGGAGCTAGTTAATCTACATTCTTAACTGACACTGGATTCGAATTTCAAGTTAATTCCTTTTTCAGATGACTCATTCCATTGTTTCGAATGTTTATGGTCAGACTCTGGGCATAGTTGTTTTCAACCCATCGCTATTTTTCCCTGGATACCCTAGAAGCATAAAATGTTCTAAAAGTAAGGACTCTCTTTTATTATTAGGTATTTTTTTTTTACGCGGTTTGAAATTTTTATTTTTTTTTGTGTGCAGGGGAGGGTGTATTTGTTACAGAAAGGAGTTGATCTTGCCAGCAATTGGGAAAATGGTATGTGGTTTAAAAATCCCCTGTTGTCCTTTTCTTCTTTTGTTTCAGTTATGAAGAGCCACATATCCATACTAATTCTGTTTATGGCTGTGTATGCAGCTCGCATGGAGCAGGTTGGATATTGGGTAGGTGGGTAGGCCCTTAAGGCTCCAGATTGTGAACTACATGGCTCTGATACCAAATGTAATGGCCCGATTTCAATTAACATTTAAAAATTCTACCTAATGTACAGTAATTTCTACAAGGTTTATAAAGAAGAATAATTCCAAATTTTCTTAACACTTACGCATGTAAAATTTATCAACGAATAATAAATCTAATTAAACAATGGATAAATTGGAATTAAATACTTTAACTCTGATGCTGTTATCTGCATCTTGTTGAACCTGATGTTGTTATCCACAGCTTGCTTCCTTCCTGCTTCTTTAGAACACTACCCAAAACCGACCTCCCTGCTGACTAGTTAGCTCCTAGCACTAGGATATCAATGGATATCCTATCCCTCCGTGCCCAAAACCCCCAGCAACCCCGGTGCACTGCTATAATCCAAAATCTCAAAGTCTCACCCTCCCTACAATACTCAGAGCTTCCCAAAATCCTTCTCCACTCCCGTAGAATGATCCTCCCCTTCCACTCCTTTCCTTCCTTATCCCTCCTTCACCGACACTCCTCCCCCATTAACTCCCTACCTAACTCCTTTATTACCCCTTATCCTCCCACCGTTAATACCCTTATCCCTCCTTTATTACTTATCCTCATGTATTTAATATGTTATCCCTTGTGGGATACGTAACCTAATTTAATATTATATCTTATTATCCACCATTAATTTAATACTTTATTAATTAATGAATTAATTAATAATTAAATTAATCATTAACCATCATAAACAACTATTTAATAATAATCAATTAGAAATGTTATTTTAAGACATAATTATAGTTTAGCTAATCTTTTAGGATTATATTATTAAATTAATTATACTTAATAATCAAGGGTCGTTACACTTTCATCATGTACTTTATTGAGTTCTTGGTATGCTTCGTCTCCTAAGATCCTAATCTCATGCATCATGCCCATTTGTAGGCTTTGTAGTATGTGTGTCGGTAGTCATGACACCAAAAGTTTTAGATAGATGATCTCCTTCATTTGTTCCTTTAATTCTGCCATCAGGAACTCAATGTTGTCTTCCTTGATTTGTAGTTTTATATGTCCAACTTCTAGCTTGGTTAAGGATAGACACGTAGTCTATGCTTCTTCCACTAGAATCATGGGCTTTCCCTCTATAACCTATTCTATTTTTTTATGTTGGATGCTTCCAAGAGATTTTGTAGTGTTATCAACTTCTCCTGCAACATCTGGTGCTGCTCTTCCTATTTCCTCGTCGGTTCCTCCATGAATTCCTCTGCAACATCCCATACTTGGTAGCCTATGTGATCCATATAGTCATTGGTTAAGTTGTAGATTGGGGGTATTTTGTGCACTTTATTATTCTTGCACACCCCTCTTGTTGGATCCTTCCCCTTCTCTTTGCATTTAATTCTTACTGTGGGGACTATCTATTATTCCTCTATTGTTGATGGCCTAGGCCCATATCCTGCACCATTATTCTAATTATTCCCTTGGCCCTCTTCTAGTTCTTCACCATTATTATCCTATTCTTCTTCATCTTGTGGGTGTCTCATTTTCTCTATTGGGATTTTCTACCCATCTTCCTAATCATTCACAATCAAACATACATCCTCTGTTGTCAACCTATAGCTAGTTGGAAGCCATTGTGATCTGGATTATGCTGAGACAAAATGAGACAAAAAATGTATATATAGAAGAGAAAATAGAAATACAGTGAAACCTAACTTCTATTAATGAATAAGAGAGAAAAACATTGTAGAATAAAAATTGATAGAATGGGGTAGCTTATCTCTTAAAAGAAAGATATTTTGGCTATGCTTCATTCAAAACAAGATTTACATCACACTCCATTGCATGCTTAAAGGGCCTCCTTCACCTAAATTATATATGATAGAGTGAGAGGAGAAAAATTACCATGATGTGTGTGGGATAAATTAATCTAAGTTTATAAAACTCCATAAGCATGTAAAACACTAGGACTTCTCGAGTGGTCACCCATCCTAGTACTACTCTCCCATGAGTGTTCTTAATTGGGGAGTTCTAATGGGATTAGGTGCATTAATGCTATGTTGTAGTAATTTACATAAGATCATTACATGATGTCTATAATTAACAATTGAAGATGGTATTACATTCCATTCCCCATCTAAAGGGAGAATATCATGGTTTATCAAAACCATATGCTTGAAATGTTGATTTAGTGAAAAAGGTGGGTGTCCACCGAGATCCACCTGGAACATTCCTCCCCCTTTAGGAAGAAATGGTCCCCATTGCATCAAGTTCCCTTGGGAGATGGAGAAACTTCAGTTGAATTTGAACCTTGGTGAGTCTCTTACCTTTTTGAAGTAGATGTCCTGCTTGTACTTTTCCTATGGAAGGATGTCATGAACTTGTTGGAGGTGTTGGATCCATTCAACAAATATGGCTACATTATCTTCCTTAGTCTAAGCGTGGGAGGACTCCATCGATGAAGACACAACAAGAAGAGTTATATCAATATTGGGGGATATTGGTTGGAACCCTAAGCACTCCTAAAAATGGTCATGACCAATACAACTATGTTGAACATATGGAAGAATATCATTCTCTTTGTGCTCCTCTACAATATTATTGATCTGATTTTTTTGGATAGAAACATCTTGGGATGAGGCTGTAGTGGTCATAGTGACCTTCAGTTCACCTTTTGACTATATTTTGAAGAGGGAAAACTTTGTGGTCTGAGATATTACTTTGCAACATTTTTTTTTCGAGATCAATGAAGTGGAAGTATATGGAGATAACTTTGGTACCCTATAAACATGACCTCCCAGACTAACAATGAAACTATGAGGCTGAGACTCATAGCTAGCATGATGTTTCCACATATATGGTTTTCCTAAAATAACATCACATACTTCAAGTGGGGAAACATCACACACTAGCTCATCCTTGAAGGGATTGATGCCATAGGACAAGAAACATTGTTCACTGACACAAATGTTTCATCCCTGGCTCAACCATCTGATGGTGTATGGTTGGGGGTGTGGCATCATTGGAAAATTCAATATCTTGAAAACCTCGACTGAGATCAGATTGTTTTGACTCTCTCTGTCAATAATGAAATGCAATGGGGTCCCCTTTATCCACATTTGTGAGTGGAAGAGGCGCTCCCCTTCCCCAAGCTCCTCTCGTTATTCTTGTTGTATTGTTGTGGTTTTTATGGTAGGTGGGTTCTACATCGATGATGTACTTCCCTTTATTTTTCTTTGAATCAGAGTAAGTTTTTGATTCTTTTTCTTTGAGCTCAACCACCAATGACTATTTCGAGTGACATTCATCGATGTCGTGCCAAGGGTTGTTGTGGAACTCACACAACTTTTTGGTGTCTTTTTTACACTCCCTGTTACCATTCTTTTCATGTGTCTTGGACTGGCTCTCTTGAGGTTGACGTTCCTTTCTCTATATTTTTTTCTTTGATTTAGCATTTCCTTTGATATGATGTTGTTTTGGCATATTTTCAAACCTGAACTCCCACTTAATTTGCTTCTTGAATTTCTTCTCTATTTTAACTACATATCAATAAGGAAATCCCAGTGAGGATATTTCCAAGAAATTCATCTCTATTTGGATGTACCTGTGCATACCACTCTGATACTTCAAAAATAGGTGGTGCTCAGAGTCTTTGATACCCATATTTAAGAACAACTTATGAAATATTTTAGTGTACACTGGAACCATTTGATGCCTTTTCTAATATAGAGTCTTCCATATCATGTACTAATCATCATAGTTTTTGATAGGGTATAACTCCTCCTTTAGGGAATATACAAAGGCTACCCAAGTGGGTTCTCTCCTAAATGGTGTAGATTCGTCTGTGGTGTACCTCTCCCGTTAACCTTCCCACCAAGATATGACAAGGGGAAGGGATTTAAGGAGCACAAAGGTGATCTTTTCATTGCCCGAAAAATTTTGGATGGAGTAATAACCTTCTAGCATATTAAACCATTTTTCTAGAGCATCTACATCTATTTGGCTTTCAAATAAGGGGATATCAAAATTCAATTATACCTTGAAGGGTGTCGCACTTGAGAAATGGATTCTTGTCGAATATGCCTCAACCACCACCATTAGTAGTCTTCGAAGGATCTGAGAGAAGTTTTCCATCATCTCATTCTTTCGTCACAGGAGGGATTCCTAGAGAAACGTCTTGAAAGGATCTCTCGCTTTGTCATATCTCTTTTTTTCCTCCATGGGAGGTCTCTTGTGTTGGCAAGAGCAGTTTTCCTTAAGCGAAACTAGCTTGAGATCCAACTCTCTATAGCTTGACCTTGTCGGGGACATGCTCAGAGAAATGAAAAGAAGAATATTTATCTGATACCACTGAATCAGATTATGCTGAGAACGAAATGAGACAAAAACAAAAATATAGAAGAGAACATATAAATATAGTGAAACCCAACTTATATTGATGAATAAGAGAGAAAAACATTGTAGAACACAAACTGGCAGAATGGGGTAACTTATCTCTAAAAATAATGAAATGTTGGTTACGCTTCATCCGCAACAAGATTTACATCACACTCCATTGCATGATTAAATGGCCTCCTTCACCTCAATTATATATGAGAGAGTGAGAGGAGAATAATTCCCATGATGCATGTGGGATAAATCAATATAAGTTTATAAACTTCCATAAGCATGTGAGACATTCAGAATTATCGGGTGTTTACCGATCCCAGTACTACTCTAACCTAAGCGCACTTAATTGTGGAGTTCTAATGGGATCATGTACATTAACTCTATGCTTTAGGAATCTACATAGGATCATTACATGATGTCTGCAATTAACAAATGAAGATGGTATTACATTCCATTCCCCATCAAAAGGGTAAAATTATATCATGGTTTATCAAAAACATATGATTGAAGTGTTGATTTAGTGGAAAATTTGGGTGGCCATGGAGATCCACCTGGATCACACTGGCATGCAGGTTCCTTGTTTTCTTTCACGTACATGTGGTGCATGCCTAATTTGAAATGTTTGATATCCTTATAGGTTTCCACTATCTGGGAGAAAATGCATGGTGTATGTTCGACTAGATACTTGATAGTTTCAAAGTATACAAAAAAGTGACATGATTTCCCTATTTCCTCTTTTTGTGCATAGTATTCCATAAGTTGGTATATCTTCCATCCATATTACTTGTGTCGAATGTCCCCATGCATTGATATTAGCCTATTTCTTGCCACCTTATCATTGCGATCAAAATCAAAATCCATTCATAGTGAAATTATGTTCCCATCTCTCGGGTCTCGATACAATATTGCAAAAATTTGGTTCACCAAGAAAGTGGTCAAGTTCATTTAGACCCCCTCTAAAAACTAATTTGTGGTTGTGATCACTGTAGTCAATACTTCATACTTTTCACATTTTTTCATCAATTTGTAGGCCAACACATGCATTGCAAACCAAACACCACCTTCATTGATGTTTGCGAAATCTAATCCCCTTTTCACTCTAAAAGTGTGGAATTTTTCGTTCAATGATTCTGAGAGGGATATCTCACCTCTAAGGTTGAAAAAAAGGGTTGGATTCTCTCCTACTTTGGGTAGCCCTGTGATCTGCGCAATTAGTGCAGTTTCAATTGACACTGGTGGGTCAAGCCACGATGTCCCCCTATGGATGCAACTAAGGAGTAACTTCATGGTGGTATTGATTTCCAGACTGTATCCAAAGTGTGGAACCTCTAACAAGTTCATTATGCCCAAATTCTCAAGCCATGTTTCCCACTTTTGTGTTTCTAGTAGTATCAATTGTGTGCCTAGTACGCTCCTAGTTCACAAATACTTCTCCCTGGCCAACTCGAGAATTTTGTTTTCATTTGTGATGTCTTGGTACTCGAACTTGAGAGTGCCTACTTTTCCGAGCATATCTCCTTACATACTCACACCAGGTGGGATTGGTTTTGTTTTCAGTGGGCATTTCCCATTGACTCATACTTTTATGTGAGGCACATCATCTTTCCTCGGTGGAATATAATCCCTATGGAATATTTTTTGTGAAGATGAAGCCTAAGCTACAGGAACTTCCTCAAACTTTGGTGCATCTGTTGGTCATTTTGATTTATTTCATGCCGCTACTGATGGCACTCCAAATTTTGATGGGGCCATTGTATTGTGTGATAGGTTCGTTTACTAGCTCTTTGGCTATTCTCTGGTAGCTGTGGTTCGACTCTAATTCACTCAAATTCACTTTGGATTGCTTTAGTTTGTTCTCTCACAGATGCACTCTTAGTCACAATGATTTACGCTTAACAACCTTCGACTATTTTTGTGCCTCCTTGAAAACTATGCATGTATCTTCATGCCTTAACAAACTTGTCCAATCTACCAATGGGGTTGATGAGTGGTTAAATAAATTCATCTTTATTACCAAATTCTTCATGTGATTTTCCCCTCATACTTCCAATATGTCATGATTTATGACAGATTATACCATTTAATATTATACGATGTCTTTATGACCTGTCATTAACATATTACCTCCATCATTTCCATGCTTTAATGCTTCCAATGTTCTTGTCAATGCTAAAATGTGCAACTCTTGTTGCTTTTTCATCAGTTTTCTTCACAATATTTTTCCTCTATTCTTTATTTTTTGAATTGGCACAGTTCCATCATGATGTGTGATAGTCATCCCTTTTGCAGAAGTTCTTATGCCTTAGTATTGCGTAACCTTTTTCTTTTTCTATATCTACTTTTTATTTGTTTTTGTTTTTTTCCTTTTTTCTACTTTTGACATGTTTTTTTGTGGTTTTATCTTCCTACTATAGTACAATTACTATGATACATGTGTTCTGGTGCAACCCAAATTACTACGCAAAATGTCAGTCATCTCCATAGAGTTTTAGATGAATTTCATTCACCATTCCTCCAAGGACTTCTCCATTCATGGTTTCAAACTGTGCAACACATGTCTCTGTTACATGCTAAATCACATAGGGTCCTAACCAGTGCATTATGAGTTTTCCTTGATGCTACATGAACTTGTTTTCATAGAGTAATACAAGATATCCCTCTAGAAACATTTTCTATTTAATGTTTCTATCATGCCATTCCTTCTCTCTTTCCTTATGAACTTGCTCATGGAAAACTATGACAAATTGATCTTTCTCAAGTTGTATTAACTTTTATAGTCTCTCCTCTACTTTACCAGAGTCTGAAATATCAATGATTATCACAATGTGAATTAGGATAGGTAGAATAAACTCCAGTTTCATCATAGCTTCTTGCCCATATACCAACCTGAAAGGTTTCTATCTTATGAACTTTTTTCCTGTTGTCCTGTAGGCCCATAATACTATAGTAACTCTTAAGTCCCAATAATCTCTCCCTACATTGTAGATCTTGGTTAATTTATCATTCTCTAGGATTTTATTGAAATATTTGACTGTTCCATTTGCCTGAGGATGATACAATGTACTCTTTTGATGATGATTTCGAAACTCTTCAGTCAATGTTGCAATTGTATTATTTAGAAAGTACGTTCTTTGATCATTGAGTAATATTCGTAGACATCCAAATTGTGTGAATATATTCTCAAACAAAAATTGTGTAGCAGTCCCCACGGTGTAGTCGGTAATTGGGGTTGCTTCTTCCAATTTTTTCAAATACTATGTCATAGTGATGATGTACCTGGCCCTTGATATTCTTGCTTGTGGGTTGATTGGCACCAAAAATTCTATGTCCCAGTTCCCAAATGCTTGCAACGTAACTTCTGGATATAAAGGAATTTCATCCCTCCTGGATGGTTTTCCTTCTCTTTGACATACATCACATGATAATAGTATTCCATAACATCTTTGTGAAGCATAGGCCAACAAAGCCCTGTGCACAAAATATTTCATACAATTTCTCTCCCTGCATAATGTCCTCCTACAATCCCATCATGCACTTCTTCAAGTATCATCGGTCTTTCGTATTCCAACACACATTGTGTCAATATTCCATTTGCACCCAACTTGTATAAATTCCCTGCAATTAATTGATAATATGTTGCTTCCACTACTAGTTGTTTCTTCTACCCAACCATCATGTCTGATGGATCCATACATATACTTAGAAACCACACAATTTCAAAGAAGTAATCATCCACCATATTAAATTCAAACATATGTGCATCTAGGAAGTTGTCATCTAAATTTCCTACATCTTCTACTGATAATATGTGTAATAGATGATCTGGTCCTACATTCAACTACCTTGGTTTCACTACAACCTCAAAATAATATTCCTTAAACAATAGTATCCATCTGCATATTCTCCCCCCCAACACTGGCTTGTTTGATACGTATTTTTCATGTAGAATTATTTGTATACATCTTAAAGTGAGACCACAATAAATAATGTCTGAACTTCTAAAGTACATAAACCATTTCCAATCCTTCTAATTCCATTGTAGTATAATTCTTCTATGCTATGGACAGTTTCCTTCTTGCAAAAGAAATTGGGTGATCTATGTCTTTCTCTCCTGGTTAGGATAGTATTACACCCAACGCTATGGACGATGCATCTACAGGTACATGGAACTCCTTGTTCCAATATGGAAAGATTAGAGTCAGTGAAGTCACTAGTTTTTTCTTTAAAGTGTTCAAACTCTTCTAACAATCCTTGTTCCATTGAAACTTTGCTTCCTTCTTCAACAACTTTTCCATTGGTGTTGTGATCTGTGCATATCCTTTGATAAATTTCCTATAATAACATGTATGACCTAGAGCTTCCCTTAGTTTTATGAGTGATGTAGGGGGTTCTAAATACAAAATTACTACAATATTGGTTGGATATACTAGTAATCCCTGCTTGCAAACCACATGTCCCAACAGAATTCCAAACGATGTGAAAAAAATACACTTCTTCAAGTTCAGCGAAATCCGACACTATCTACACCTATCCAACATTATTTTGAGTACTTATATCTGATCCTTCGGTAGACTAATCACAGTCTGGTCATCCAAGTACACTTCAAGGAACTTATGAATAAACTCCTTGAATGCTACAACCACAACTCTGGAAAAAAACATAGGGGAATTCTTCAGGCCAAAGTCAATTACTATATACTGATAACTCCCCCACTCTATCATGAAAATTGTCTTTTGTCGATCCTCCTGTGCAATTTTTATCTGATTGTACCTCAAGAATCCATCTCTGAAAGAATAAGTTTATTTTTATCCTACATTATCTAGTACCTCATCTGTGAATGGTGTTGGGAATGGGTCATTTAAACATGAATCATGCAACTTCCTCAAATCCACACAGATTCCAATTCCTCCTTTCTTCTTGTCTTATACTACGATTGGAATGATCTCCTAAAATTCTTCTACTGGTTTAATGATTCCTGCATCCAACTGTAACATCCTCCTCGTTACGACAACAACTCTTTAACAGGTGCAAAATTGTTTTTTGTTTAAGCTGTGTGCACGCGTATAAAAAGGAACAGACACACTTGACTCTACATCACCACTTGACGACTAACAAGACGCAACCACGATGATCACAACAAGAAGACATAAGGCACAAAACAAGTAACAACAAGCATTAAACGACCATAGACATAAGGTGCACAACAAGTAACTGCAAGCATTAAACGACATACTGTGTTATGTACAGTACGAACACAGATGGAAGAATCCATAGTAGTAGATTTTACTATTTCTTCACAGGAAAGTAGGGCGTTTAATCTTAGTTCTCTACTCCAGAGAGAGAGAATGTCAGATAGGCTCATGGCCGACTGCTCAGGCAGAAACTAGTAATCTCTATCAGGAGGTCACAGTGGTGGGAAATCTGCCTTTAAAGAGCCCACGACTACTGATACGACCTTAGAGGTGTATCACAAGAGTGGAAACCTTGCCTTTAAAGGGCCTGAGACTCTTGATACAACACTGGATTCTTTACACAAAAATAATCCCACACACAGACTTATATACAGAGCGACTAGCTTTATCAAATCGAAGAGTCTGATATCATACAACTATGAGTTTGGACAATTCCAATTGTAGTACTAACCCTAAAATTAATTAACAATCTCAATACATCCTATATGTTACATATACCATAAAATTACAATAACATTATCTTAACAACCTCACATCTTATGTTATAATAACCTTGCAACTGAAACATCAATCACCAATCACATTACTCCTTGTATGCTACCAATGCAATGAAGTTACAATAACTTTACCATAAAATAAATCAACATTACATTTATATTACCATAACCTTGCCAATGAATTAATAATAAAAAGAAATCATTACCGTAGCATTTAACATGAAGCATTACATTACATGATTCTTCCATTGCGCGCAAGTCTCATTTATCAGGAAACATGTCATTCAATTCTTAAATAATCATGGGCGCGAGAATAAGTAAGTTTAAGCCATCATTAGAAATAACATTATAAAAACTAAATATCTAGATCCACCATCTACTACATAAATCCTCAACGTGTAAAAACTAAATCTATGTCAATCATTCACTACATACTAACCACTGCTCAAGTAGCGATAACTAAAACCATCGGTATTGCATCCATAAGGCCATAAGGTGCTATCTAAAACAACACTAAATATATATCAATAAGCCAGTCAAAACTTCGCCAAGGTTAACATGTAAGTAACATCAACAAATTTACACTGACCCCACTAGATATACTCTAGCATCATCATGTTTTATTTTAAAATGACTTTGCAATAAAATAATAATCTATGTACTCCTAGTGTGTTACCTATGCAATATATTATAACAACTTACAATAAGACAACACAACATTTCAATTTATACTATTTGACCTTGAAATAAATAACAATAAATCTTCATTCCCTACTATCTATCACCATCCATGCAATTGCTTTATATGCAACTTCATTTCCCAGAACACGAATTGCCAGAACAGTAAAACGATTTTCCAGAACACATAAAACGAATTGCCAAAACAGTAAAATGAATTGCCAGTAAAACGAATTGCCAGTACAGTAAAACGAATTGCCAGAACACATAAAACGAACTGCCAAAACAGTAAAACGAATTGCCAAAACACATAAAACGAATTGCTAGAACAGTAAAACGAAATCCCAGTAAAACGAATTGCCAGAATAGTAAAACGAATTGCCAGAACAGTAAAACTAATTGCCAGAACACATTTGCCAGAGCGATTTTGCAAAAATGGAATGCCAATACACTCATTGCCAGAACGAATTCTTAGAACAAATTTTACAAACGAAAATGCCAATACACTCATAGCCATATTTAAAAATGCCCCCAGTCAGATATAAACACCCACAATCATATATTAAAAAGCCCACCATAATTTATAGATGCCTACATCAATACAAAATGCCCACAGTAAGATATAAACGCCCCCATCATTACAAACGCCCATAGACATATATAAAAATGCCCACCATCATTTATAAACGCCTACAGCAATACAAAATGCCCACAGTAAGATATAAACGCTCACGGTCATATAAACACACAGCCATAAATCACTTTTGTCCCAACCGGCATGCAACAACAGAGTAAGAAGAAATATTTTATAACTGTAACACAATTTCAGTCATCGAAGAACAAGGCAAGAAAACCAATCGATTCAACAAGAACCCAAGCCGTTTGAAGTTAAGTATTTTTCATCTCACAATGCCAATACAAAAATGTTGATAACAATAAGAGAGGGATAATGTCCTAATACCTTCTATCATGCAAATGAAAAACATACTGTTTCCTTAACTCCCACCTCGAATGATGACCCCACGCTCTGTGTCGCTCCTACTTCGCGCCGCTCCCGCTCACCGACCGTAGAGACTACACCGGTACCCCCCAGCCAATCGCTAGGGGTACTCTGCTTCCCCCTTAGCCCCCCGAGCCGCAAAGGGGCCACACACAATCCAGATGGTCTGTCTAGATTCCCATCTCGCCTCGCAAGGCCGAGCTACCACTCCTATCCAAGATGGAAAATCCCAACTCTCCACAAGAAATCAGTTAAGTCACAATTCCGGCAGTGTAACGTTACACTAACATTCGATCCCTTTCTTCCTCATCTTCCCTTTCTTTTATAGAGTTTTTCCAACCTCCAACATTCCCTAAATCACATTTTAATTAAGTTTTAATAAAAATATACTAAATATTCTCCTTCGCACAAGTGTCGTCCATCCCCCTCATTCCTCAAGTAATTATTTTCTTTAAATTATTAATTTACTCATTTCCCTCACCCACCTAGAGTTTCTCCTAAATTTCCTCCTAGGTGTTCCTAGATCCCCTTACATGTTTTAAATAATTTCCCTAAAATGAAGTTACTAAATTATCTCAAATTAGAAGGTTCTTAATTGCAGATTCCTTACTATGTTGACCTCGCTTTTTACCATAAGTTCCCAACTTTCCTTTATTATGTTTCCTCCAATCCTTAGTTTCCTAATTTTTA
>ML811448.1:93139-127112 GCA_009831015.1 Picea engelmannii
CTTTTTATACTTCCACAAGTTAAATAATTTGTTTCTTCTTTACAATTTAAAACCACGGATTTTTAAGTAAATTATTACTCTCTTCATTTTACCCCCAAAATTTATGAAGACTAAAACTATTACCTAAGGGGTTTTTTTTGTTTAAATTTTTATTTTTATTTTTATAGGGTTTGTTCTTAAGGTTAGAAAAAATTTTACCCTGAGAAGTTTTAGACTTAGGACTTAGATTCTGAACTAGGTGACATTTAATTAGGGAAGTAGCTTAAGAATTTCATAATGTGTTAAATGTCTTAGGGCCATCTAGGTTTGTTCCTTCATCAACATCAACGAGACGTGCCCTTCAGGATGCACCACGTGCTCCAAGGGTGCCACTCGCCCTGGTTGTTTCTCTTGCGCGACATGCCCTTCAGGATGCACCACATGCTCCAAGGGTGCCACTCGCTAACTTGCGTTTCTTTCGCGCGACGTGCCCTTCAAGATGCACCACGTGCTCCAAGGGTGCCACTCGCCAACCTGACTGATTGGTAGACATGTATAACCCCTGGAGTCAACACTCTACCAAGTGAACTTGTGGGAGACTAAGGGCTCTAAGGAATAAGGCCCCTGCCTTATTGCACACCCCTTAGAATCATCGTGAGCGACTGTCGCAGTCTGCCCTCATAGCATCATGGATCCTCTTGAACTAGGTAATTGTTAACCTATAGTTCGAGCCACGGTGGGAGTGCTAGTAAGTTGTGGCAGGGCTGTTGTCCACACCTCTCCCTCAACCTCTCTGGAAATCGTGTGTGGCCCCTTTACTCCATATGTGATTCTGGTCAGCAAGCTATCATCAGCCTGCATCATCAACAATCATGTCAGAACATGTCCACATCATATCATCAAATCAATGAAATATCACAGTAATTAAATCAACCCAAACAACACACTCCCTGACTCAATTCAGAGTCCAAGGGGTTCCACTGATGCCTCTACATCCTCAAGGTTCAAAACCCTGCACACTCAATAAAACTAAGTCAATAGCACCTGTCTACGTCCAAGCAGTAAAAAATCATGTCATCTATCATAACGCATCATAATCAGGGATAAATGTTTTAACATCATAAATGTCCAGATCACTTGCGAGCAAGTGTCCTCAAAGAATAGGTAGCTATGTGCACACTGCATACTGGTACCACCTCCATCAGCCCTTCTTTTAAGAAGATCTTAGTTCGAATATCCTATAGAACTGCATCTATTGATGGAGATTCATGTTCAAATGTAAATTTGATTGTGAACCTCTGAGCCAACTCTTCCCATCTTGTTGTCTCTCTGCGCATTTCCAATTCTAGGTACCAATTCTTCATAATTATGTCTAGGGTATGTATAAATCTATGTATCAATCATGTTTCCGGTATAGAACTCCATAAAGTTCTGCACTACTCAAAATGACATGTTGGGTCATTCTCTCATGTAAACTTATGCGCAATATTTTCTACCTCAGTTCCAAACCTTACTTGCATTATTCTTTTGCACTATGGTTAGTCTTTCATTCCTTCTTTGTGTGCATCCCACCATCTCGCTAGAGTCGCTTTTAGGAAAACATCTAGTGTTAACAACATTTGAGGTTCGAGTACCTATAACTCAAGTTCCTTTACAAACAAACTTATTTCATTCAATCGATCATACCTGGGTGGATCACATAATTATGTTCCAATCTAGCACAAGGATCGGGTTATGCATTCACATCTTCTAGTTGATACATCATGCATTCTCTACTGCCAATTCTCTATACATTTTTCAAAATCATATGCACACGAACTGATATTTCACGAACTTAGTGCATCATCTTTAGTAGGGTTTATATAATCATCCATCCACGTAGTCATGTTATATAAGTTGTCAATGTCATTTCCTATGGCAGGCTCTATGTATCTCTTCCCCTCTTATGGGTCCAAGGGTGTTGTAACTTTCATATCTCCAACTTCAAATATCATCTCCCTTCTCTTCAAGTTAATTATCTCCTGGTTATCAAAATCCCATTCCAATCCCATCGGTGATGGATATGGTCGAATGTCATCCACGATCTAAATAAATCCAAAGTCTGCCACATGACACACGCCATCTATGCCCATGGAAACTCATGTCAAACGACCAATCAATACTATTTTGTGATGATTTGTGAGCCTTAAATAAACAAGATACCATACTAGCTTGGGTTTTCCCATCATCTCTCATGTCTTCTTAGGTAAAAAATTCACATCGGACCCCAAGTCCAAGATGACATTATCCACATCATACTTCCCAATTTGTGCACTGAATCTGAATTCTCCATTGGTCCTCTTCCTGCACACTACCTGATTCACCACCCTTTGTTTCATGGGATTTTCCCTTCCTCATGTGCAGTGACCAATCATTTCATAGAGTGTACTTATAGAATATTAATCTTTCATTAGCTATACACAACTCCTTATGAATTTTGTTAGTGTGCTTACCTTTCCAGTTGGTTTCTCTGGCACAATGTGATCTCCTACATGAGGCATATATGATGTTGATGCTCGCAAATCCTATACAAGTACTTCTTTTCTTTCCCTTTGATATGTCTCTTTTTCTTGTTGAGGATCAAAGGTTGGCATAGGCTTGGATGACTTCCTTACCCATGGATCAGTATGCTTTCCTTCACTCATCACATAAACTCTTGTTTTATCTCCTTCACTCATAAAAATGTTTGTTCTTGGTCCATCATTACATTTTTTAGCTGATATTTTCTGTACATTTTGGTTTGTATTCTAGTTTTGGTTTCCTTTGGCCTACCATTTCACAAATAGTTGAGGAAAATATTATGTTGCATGTTCCATTTCTCTATAGTATGTGTATGTTTTAATCGTATTTGGGCAGTCACGGGCCAAGTGTCTTGGTTGATTACAATTTTAACATATAATCGGTCCTCTTCCTCCTCTACCTCGTCCTCTGCCAAAATTTTCTTTGTTCCCTAGATTAAAGCCTCTTTGATGGTTATATTGAATACCACCCCAGTCTATTGCAAGATTATCCTCTTGAATCCTGTACATATTTGAAGTGTTCTCCCTCATCAAGTAAAACATGAAATAATCCTTCTCTTCATGTCCAACGGACTTCCAAAAATTGAAAAAAAAGTTCCTTGGTGTACTCTGATACTTCTGTAATAATGGAAACTCAGTTAGATGATGTCCCCATTTCTCACATATCTCGCAATATCCCCCTCCCAGTAATGGATTCGATGTTCCCTTCTTCAAATATTGCACGAATGTTGGGCATTCGTCTTTGTGATGACCTTGAGTCCTACACTTGGTACAACAAACTTTCTATCATTTATCATTTCCTTTTGTAATTTATTCTAGTTGAATCATCAAGGAAGCCAACTGTGACTAAACTTGTGCCATTCCTCCACTGTCTCATATAAGGGATGATTGCAATTTCATTGCAATTTCTAGTGCCTTGGGCTACGACGCAACCTTTTGTTGATTCAATGGCATGAAAATGTGTGGTAGAATTCCTGCAATAAACTATTCTTGATTTTTTTTTTCGATGATCTGGAAAGTCATTCTACCCATAAGATCCTTGAACCTTTGATATAAGTCCCATACCAACTATGTTTACACCTGTTTAATCTCCTTTAGTTTTGTGATGTACTGTGACTCAGACTGTGGTTTATTGAACTCATTTAACAATTCTTTCCTTATCTCTATCAAATTCATGGCATGTCCTATAGGTGTGGTAATCTGCAGCTTCATGTACTAGACTATTACATGGCCTCAAAATTTTGTGTCTAAATGCATAATTTTCACAACGTCTTCCTGGAAATTCTTTGTAGCCCAAATTGTCTCGTAGACAAATAAATTTTGTTCTGGTTCCTCTGACCCAACTCCTTGGAAATTAGGTAGTCTAAGGGTGTCATCTACCCTTTCCATGTTTCTTTTTGTAGTCCCTCTTCTTGGTGATTTTGGTTGACTCTAACACTACGCACTGCTTCCACTTCTATGATTGCTACTACATTTTTCTCCCTTTCTAACTATAAGTTCTTTTGATAAGTCTTCAATTGTTATCTTTGATTGTTGTGATGTACATGGGGGCATGGATTTGACATAGGACCCAATCTGAGTAGGACTTAACAATTATTCTATTATCGAATTGGAGTGGAACCCCTCTTCTTCTCCTTCTATGTGTGGTATTTCCACAATTTGGACTATTGCGCAAGGTTCTCTCCCCTCTGGATCTCTATGCAACTCTCATTTATTAGCCCTGGTATTTTACCTCTTGTACCTCCTTCCCCCATGCAATACTCCAAAATAATCTTCTTCATCTGGTATACCTTCTTCAGTCCTCTACATCCTCATTCCCTCCCTTTAATCTTCATTTCTTCCTTCATTCTCTCATGTTTTGAGATTATCCTCGTGTCATCCCCCGGTTTCCCTATATGTATGAAGCCCCTTAGCAGTCAGATTTCATTTTCATCACGCACTTGTCACAAAATATCATCTTTATCCACCTACCTAATGATTTCATCAACCTTCCACATGAGGCTTTGAAAAATTCCCTCTATGCAACATTGTATGATTGGGTATAATCTACTACAAACTATCTAATGCATGCTCCTAGTATCCTATCCAACCAAAAATCAATTGCGTAAGTAGTTGGATTACTTACATAATTAAGTTGTATTACCAACTCACGAGTCCAATTCCTTAGTGCTATAGTTCGGAATCTTCTAGTATTCTCCACTAATATTTCTATCCACTCAGTCAGAATAATTAAAAATTTTCCAAAGAAAATTTCATGTAGTTTTGTATACACATACCTTTGCATCCATTTCTTATAACTCATCCAAGGGTTTTTGTTCTCATGTCGATAAAATTCTCTTTCTTTCCTTTCCAACCATTTTGATATCTCTTTCTTATTCGACCTCCAAATCATTCCCTCAATCGCAAAGTCGAGCTCCTAGCAACAAAACCATTTGTTGGTGTTGTGCCCGATTGTAAGACCCTAGGTTCGAGTTATATTTGACCAAAAAAAACACCAGACACAGACACTTTCGACACCACCTGCATGTACATATGAAGTACCCTTCGAGGTATCTGTTAGGTTATGAAAAAGGTATAAATATCTTCCTTTTTCCCACATTTCATGATATCATCTTGATTGACTTTTCGGTTATTTAGGAGAAAATAGGATAGAAAATGAATCATATACTTTTTAGCGTTATAGTTGAAATTAGATTACATAGATCCTAAAATACGATTGGAATTGTCTGGTTTTATTGCAGGACTGCTTAAATATTGTCAAACCCAAGATAGCAAAGGAAATCTTGAAGATGCACAAGTTATTGGAGGTTCGGGACTTTATGGCACAAGGCAGTTTTGAAGATGATTGAGTTTCTTATATTGTAACTTTATAATAGTAAAGAAATCCAGAGGATCTCTTGATCCTCGAGATAGCTTAATTTACCCATATTATTGTAATATATAAGGGGTAAATAGATCCTGAAAATATATAAAATAATTGCACCCAAGAACTCAGAACTTAGAATTGCTCTGCATTAGCTGTTTTTGTAAATGTTGTACCAGCTATGAAATCAATAAAATCTTTGAGCGGTTTTACCGTTTCTACATACTGAGTTTCAAATAGCAGTGCTTCTAAGGACCAAGGGCCCAGTCTGAAGAAAATATTTTTTGACCTATAATTGTATCAGTTCAATTTTTGTTTTGTGATTCAAATCTCTTTTACATTAATTAAGACGAATGCATAAGTGTGGTAACGATTTCATGTTTATTGTATGCAGTAGATAGACATTTACTTCGAGTATTAATGATTTTTGTTTCAATTTCTATTACTGAGATTTGATGCATGACAGTTCCTCATAAGTTCATATGTGTTGTTCCTTTTACTTAGATTCACAATTGTTGTTCCTTTCAATTAGTTTGCATTTCTTGTTCCTTTCAATTAGTTTACATTTGTTGTTCATTTCCGTTAAGAGATAGTTGTTATTATTTTCAATAGAAGTACAATTGTTGTCTCCTTCAATTAGATTACAGTCGTTGTTTCTTTCCATAGATAGAGTAATTCACCTTTTTCCCTTCCAATAATTTGAGTCGTAATAATAGTCAATTCTGAAAGTCTCTATTTAGATTCAATTACTTCTTTTAGTTAAAATGAATTCAATAGATTAATTAGTTCATTTCCATTGCACAGCATTAGATTTCAAATCCTAGAATCTTTAATGAATGTTTGAGGAACTTGATTGTTGATAAACTCAGATTTGCTTCAACTACATGATTCTAGCCTCTACGAGCTATCTGCATAGACTTTGTTGATATTATTGAGATAAAAGACGAATCCTTGGGTTGATAAATTAATGTTAAACTAAGGTTATTTTTAGACATCTTTAAACCCCAACATTTTGGCGCCGTTTTCGGGGAGAATGTCAAAGGTAGCATAGATTGTGCCTCTGGAGGATGAGGTATTGAAGACGAAAGGTAAGAACCTATGTAGGAAATAAGTAAGATGATTATGCTAGCACCTAGCTCCAGCTGAGGCATTAAGAGGTTGCATAGGTGTTTTTCTTTCTTGATTTTCTTTTTTCGTGCGAAGTGTGTATGACTAAGAAGAAAGATTTTGAAAAACCAAAACCCCCACTAAAAATTACCAAATCCCAAGGCTCGGTGCTCCCTGGAAGAAGCACTTTCATAGACGACATCATCCAAAAAGAAAAATCTCAAGCTTCAGTTGGACCTAGAAAAGGATCTACCTGAATCCCTCAGGTGGAAGTTTCACCAACTACAACCCACACTGAGATTCATAGAAAAACTGAAGGGACTAAGAAAATCTTTCATAGCACAGATCTTCCACCCCTCAACCCTTTAGAAGAGGGAAACTCTTGTAATATGGAGGAAGGAGAAGGAGAAACCAGCGAGATAGCTAAGACAAACCCACCACCTGATCCTGAATCTCCTGTGAAAGAAGAAGGCATACTCGAAATCCAAGATAGAGGGAATGCAATCAAATCCTCTGGAGGATCAGATAACCAACCAATTCAAATAAAATATCTGGATCAAGAAATCCTTGAAGATTTCTGGCATATTTTCTATCAAATGGTACAACCAAATCCACAAGATCCCTAGACTTCCACATTGGAATATCCAATAGTTGATCCAATCGCCAATGCCCCCATGAATGCAATTCCCTTACAAAACCTGCCAACCTTTCATGGATTAATCTCAGAAGACTCGGACGCATTCTTATTTGAATTTGATGTCCTATGTAGAGGGTATGATTACACCTCTGAACCCCAAAAATTAAAATTGTTCCCCTTCACTTTGAAAGGAGCAGCTCTACGCTGGTTTATGGGATTAGGGGGACGGAACTATAAACTCATGGGATGAGATGAAACATGCCTTCTTGAAAAAATATCAGGATTATTGTAGAACCAGAGACTTAAAAGATGAAATCTTTCAAATGACTGCAAAAGAAATTGAATCGTTAAAAGAGTATGTTGAGAGATTTCAGTATAATTTACAAACATCACCCTATGGTACGTTACCAGGTGAAGCACTTAAAGCAACTCTGATTAAGGGTATGAAATATGAATGGGTAGAAACATTGAATTTGATGGGGAAGGGTGAAATTTATCAAGAAACTTATGATGGCATCATCCTATTGTGCATCAGGTGCTCAAGAGGAAGTTCACGGAGTAGATCGGGGATGCGTATCTCCCTCACCAGAAATAGAAATACTACCAGCAGGGGTGTTACGCTAGCTAAAGTTGGTAATCTCTTAGAAAAATTCAAAACGGATATTATGAGCACTCTGACTACACAATTGGATGTATTGCAGGCCAAATAGAAAAAATAGAAGCAGAACAAACATTGGCCATATTTTGCCACAGATGCAAAAGAAAACATGGTCCAAGGGATTTCCCTTTGGATGTGGTTTGGGTTTGCGCTATCTGTGCCAAAGATCATGACACAAAACAATGCCCATCACTCCTTGGACTGAAATCTGTCTTTAGAGAAACAGAAGAAGAAATAGAGCCATTATATATGATGGCTCAATGTCGTCAATGGCAGAATCGACCTCCAAATACACTACAGGACCCTTCCTCTTTCTTCTTTGGACAGTATAATCAGAAGCAAGCTCCTGGTAGCACATGGCAGGGTCAGTCATTTACTAATCAAAACTAGCAACCCCAACAATACCCACCTGCAAATCCCACTTGGCAAAACCAACCCGCTGCAAATCCTGCCTGGCAGAATCATCCAACTATAATTTCCACTTGGCCTAACTCACAATATCCCACCTCATCCTGGAAAAAATCAAATAACAACATCTACCCTTCATAGTGTCCCAACATGACTACCCAAAACCCAAATTTGAATCAGAATTGGCAACACCCCATGGGGATAAACAACCAACCCATGTGGATGGCCCCTCAAACTCAGCCTACATTACAAGCACCACTCCAACTTCCCCAGAACCTGCAATCACAATTGCACCCTCAATTACTAGCCCAAACTCACCCAAATCCAAATAAAAAATCGGCTCAGCTCATCTAGATTATGGAGAATGGGGAAGGAGAGACCAACTCGGTAGGGTGCAACGAAGTACGGTTGAGATCGGGGGACATAATCTCTCCTAAAGAAAATAACATCTTTCAAGAGCAGGAGAATGAAAAACAACTAGCAATAACACCCTCAACTGTGGTAATAACAGAAGAAATCGAGCAGGGGGGAAACACAATCGAATCACAAGATCCTGATAAGGATGCAACGCCCTCCCCTCCGTTCCCCGAAAGATTGATGATAACAAAACCGATCGTATATCCAAACTTCGACATTGTAGGGGAACTCAAGAATTTATATATCAATATTCCACTCCTACAAGCTCTTCAAGACATCCCAATTTACGCAAAAATGATCAAGGAGCTATGTGGGAGAAATCTCGTTAGAAAAATTAAAGATCCATCATCAACAGTCCACGTGATAGGATCCTTGTCTGATCTAATTTTAGGTAGACAAGAACGGGTCAAATATGAAGATCCGGGGAATCCCATAGTGATAGTTCAGATCTAGGGTTGTTCTTTTCCAAATACAATAGTTGATTTGGGATCATCCATCAACATCCTGACTATAGAAACCTGCAATACCCTGGGTTTTGACTCCTTCGAACCCACTGCAATAATGTTGCAGTTAGCATATCAATCGGTAGTTTGACCAGTTGGCACATTACATGATATAGCCATCTTCGTCGACTCTTGGGAATATCCGGCGGACTTCCTCATCATCAACCTAAGAAGTGGACTTGAAGGGCATCTACTGATACTAGGTAGGCCATGGCTTGCAACAGTGGATGCATACATAGGATGTCGAATGAGTAATATGAAAATCGCTAGAGGGGGTATCACAAATAATCTCATTTTATATCCTCCTGCTAAGACAAGTCCAACTTTCATATATCCACAATTGCCACCACCACAATACCCAGAGAAGGATTTACGAGCCCCTCTTATGCTGGAAGAATCCCTCAGACTAAAAAACTAGCTATAGGATGATGTAATCAATGGGTTTATCAATAGTCTAGCCACCATGAGCAACCCAACCTACCAGGTGCTCCAAGTTGTTCTAGACTGTGAAGAATAGGGAGACCTGCTGGAAGATTTAATGGAACAAAAAATTCCAACTACAACCGTTCATAACAACAAACCCGTCGAGATTGCACCAGGGAGGTCTCTCGACATCAATGCCAATTTACATGAACAACAACAACAAAATATAATTCAATTCCTCTCCAAATACCAACAAGATTTTGCATGGGAATATTTTGATATGAGAGGTATTGATCCACAACTCTGCACACACCACATTTACATTGAAAGAGACACTCTACCTATCCGACAGCCGTAGAGGAGACTGAATCGCCATCTTAGGGATATCGTTAAAGAAGAATTACAAAAGTTGTTGGATGTAGATTTTATATATCCCATATTAGATAGTCAGTGGGTTTCCCCATTAGTGATCATCCCAAAGAAAAATGGGAAATGGTGAATCTGTGTTGACTACAGGGAACTTAACAAAGCTACTAAAAAAGACCACTTCCCTTTGCCTTTCATCAATCAGGTCCTGGATACTTTGGCAGGGAAGAAATTATTTTCTTTCCTAGATGGTTTTAGTGGGTACAATCAGATTCAAATTGCCCCAAAAGATCAATATTTAACTACATTCACATGCCCCTGGGGAAATTTTTCATACAGAGTATTACCCTTTGGACTTTGTAATGCTCCAGCCACTTTTCAAAGGGCCATTCTGAGCATATTTAGTGATCTGATTAGTGAAGGACTTGAATTCTACATGGATGATTTCACTCCTTATGGCGACGAATTCAATCAAGCACTGAATAATCTGGAGAAGGTAATAGAATGGTGCATTATGACCAGATTATGTCTAAGCCATGAAAAATGTCACATGATGATGATGAAAGTTGTGGCACTAGGGCATTATATCTTTGAATATGGAATTAGAGTATATCCAACAAAAATAGAGGTAATCCTTAATCTACCTACACCACACACACAAACTGAGGTACGTAGTTTCCTTGGTGCTTCAGGATACTATCATAGACTTATGGAAATTTTTGCAAGAACCTCTGCACCTTTACATGCTTTGACTGGTAATGTAGAGTTTCAGTGGTCTGAAAAGTGTGATGTGGCATTTGCAGGACTCAAGAAGCTGATCTCGTCAGCACCAGTGTTGAGGGGACCAAATTGGAAAATACCATTTCATATCTCCATCGATACATTAGATATTTCCATAGGCGTTGTCCTCGGACAGGAAGAAAACAAGAAACCCTACGCCATTTATTTTATTAGCAATAATCTTACTCCCGCTGAACTTAATTATACAGTAATAGAAAAAGAGTTTTTAGCTGTTATACATGCCATCAATAAATTTTGTCATTATATAACATGCTATATAGTTATTATGTATACTGATCATTCTGCTATTAGATATCTAGCTAATAAACCAATTACTAATGGACAGGTCACTCGATGGTTATTACTATTGCAGGAATTTGACATCACCATCAAAGATCAACCCGGGAGAGAAAATCTTGTCGCAGACTTCCTATCCTGAATACTCAAAATAGACAACTCCTTAACAGTTGAAGATCAGGTTCCAGATGAGCATCTGTTTGTTGTTACTACAAAGCCACCTTGGTACGCTAATGTGGAAAATTATCTGGCGGCGGGAAGATTAGCGACACATCTATCATATAAGGAAAGAAAATTGATCGTCCAGTGTAGTGCACGATTCGCCTGGATCAACGGATATCTCTTCCACATAGGAGTTGATCTCCAGATCCACAGATGCATACGAGATGAAGAAATATATGACATACTAAAGGCTGGACATGATGATCCCTGTGGTGGGCATTTTGCAAACCGCAAGACTAGACACAAAATTTTGCAGATGGGCTATTATTGGCCCTCAATATTCAGAGATGCAAAGAAATATGTCCAGACCTGTGATAGTTGTCAACAGATAGGAAATCCAGGTCAGGCTGATGAAATGTTGTTGAAAGCACAAGTAGTTGCAGAACCATTTGAGAGATAGGCACTAGTCTTCGTTGTCCCCTTCAATCCAAAGTCAAATCAGAAGGCCTATATTCTAGTTGCAATGGACTACATGACTAAATGGGTAGAGGCAGAAGCCTTACCAAATGCAACAGAATAAGTAGTCATCAAATTTCTTTTCAAATTATTCGTACGCTATGGACTACCAAGAGAGGTAATTACTGATGGGGGGTCACAATTTACATCTCATAGAATCACCACCACCCTGGATAGTTATCATATTAAACATAGAATTACTTCTCCATACCACCCACAAGAAAATGGGCAAGTAGAAAGCACCAATAAAGTCCTAGAGGAAATCCTAACAAAGACTATCTCAACAAACAGACACAATTGGGCTACTTAGCTCCCAAATTTCTTATGGGCTTATCGCACAACATGGCGTAACACCATTGGCTACTATCCCTATCACTTAGTCTATGGCAAAGAACCCATCTTCCCAATCGAGTTTGAGATCAAGACTCTAAGGATGGCCCAGGAAATCGGACTAGATCTTACAAAAGCACATAGACAATGCCTCTAGCAACTCAATGAATTGGATAAAGCATGCCTGTCTATTGTAGAGTGCACAACCATTATTCAGCAATAGAGAACGACCTGGCACAACAAGCATATCAAGAAAAAAACATTTAAAATAGGTGATTAGGTGCTCCTTTATGATTCCAGATTCCAGGATTTTCCAGGAAAATTATAGACACAGTGGATGGGACCATACGAAATCAATGAAGTACATGATAATGGCATAATCACGCTAAGAACCATCGACAGGTCCGGATCTCCATTTCGGGTCAATGGACATTGGCTACGACTCTATCATCAACTGCCCTCAAAAGAATATTTCTACCAGGAAGTAAGTAAGGACCCTACGGTTCAAATTTTGGCTGGCTGGGAAGGTAATCCAGCCACCCCAACTCCATAAATGTTGAATTCTGTTGACACTGTACATACTGTATATAATTTTTTTTTTTCTGTAGATTTTATTTAGTTTTTTTATTATTTTTTACAGTCACTTGAGAAAATAAGAACTAGCGAGGATAACTATAATGAACTCAATTAGAAGTCTTTTCTATTATGAACTCTTGCTTCATCTCATCACCCAGACCCTGTCTTTCATAGAGAAATGAATGTGTCATGTTTAGCAGCAGAAATTGGGCAACTATAATGAAACTCATAACATTAACAAACCATCCACTACTTAATTTTGAAATAAACCAACCCATAAATGAATTTAGTTGATGACTAATCAACCTTGGATTCAAGCAAAATGCATTTCCATGTTTCTAAAAATTACCTATTTAGATGGTTAAAAACTTAACAATTGTTGTTCCTTTTGCGCGCTTGTTGTTCCTTTGAATAGAACAATTGTCGTTCCCTTTGCGCACCCGTTGTTCCTTTGAATGAAACAATTGTCCTTCCTTTTGTGTGCCCATTGTTCCTTTTGATCACTTGTTGTTCCCTTTTTCACACTTATTGTTCCTTTGAATGAAACAATTGTCGTTCCTTCTACGTGCCCATTGTTCCTTTGAACAGAACAATTTTCATTCCTTTTGCACGCTCGTTGTTACTTTTGCACACCTGTTGTTCATTTTTCCATCCCTTCCCTACATTGTTGATAAAACGCCAAACCATTCCTTTGGGGTACAACTTGCAATAAATAATTTTCACCATCATTATTTTTAACGATCTATCATTATTTTGTGGACTATCTCCCATACCTTATCAAATTGTTTTTTGGATTACTTTCTTTGAAATATCTTAAACCTTCTTCATAACCTTTAACCACCATAATTCGTTTCTTTTCCCTTATATGTACAAATAAACTTAAATGATATCTCACCTTTATATTATAATAAGGATCCTGCGGCACACTTTTACTTGGCATCCTTACACTTCTTTACGCCATCCCTTACTCTTAAGGAGTAGATGAGCCTCCCTTCATACACCTCTAAAAAAGAAAAACAAAAAGAGCAATAAAATTTCTTTCTTTTTCCACAAAGAATAGGGGGTCTCATCATGAGCCAACCTACCACGATCATAGGATACTAACCTAAGTGACATTCCCACTATGGCTACCACACCAGGGCAATGGCCTTTGACATTTTCTTTTGTCAAAGGACAAGAGGTCTCATCACGAGTTGACTTGTTCACTTAAGTTACACTCTAGTGAGTGGAATTATCATCATCTGGATACCAAACCAGGATATTGGTCTTTTTTTGGGAAAAGACGACTTAAATAAAAAAACAAAACAAAACAAAAAATAAGTAATAAAAAAAAATTCCATAAAGAATAGGGGGTCTCATCACGAGCCAACCTACCACGATCATAGGATAATAACATAAGTGACATTCTCATTATGTCTACCACACCAAGGAAATGGCCTTTGACATTTTCTTGTCAAAAAACAAGGGGTCTCATCACGAGTTGGCTTGTTCACATAAGTTACAATCTAGTGAGTGGCATTATCACCATCTGGCTACCAAACCAGGATAATGGTCTTTTCGGAAAATATGATTCAAATAATTATCAAGGATATAGGCTCATCTAAGGGTTAAAAGGAAACCATGTCAAGGCTATGGGTGCTTGTTGGAAGCAGTGGCTCTACCTGTGGTATGGAATTTTACCTTAAACGCCAAGTTTCTATGTATCTCTTGATTTCCTTCACTCAATAACGAGGCTATCATTTTGGTTGTATTCAATAAAATGGAAAAGTAACAACATTATGATATGTGGGATATTATTTAAATGAACAGATTTAATTTATTCAGCGTATGTATCCTTAAAGCATTATTTTGAGTATAGATATATTTCAATTCCATGAAAGAGGACTAACGTTTAATGATTACCGTTAAAATATGGTGTTTGAAAATTAATCATTGATCCCCATTGGCGACAGCAGTACAATCATTACCCCTCACCATCAATACCTACATTCATTACTTTCCCCTACGATGACGGTCGAGGTATACCTTTATATTAATGAGGGGAGTGGACGCTTGGCACACTTCTCGATAAGATAGTAATGATTGTAATAAATACCCACATTTGCAAACACTTATTGTTCTCTGATATTTTTTATTTTCGGTAATTTTTCCTCCAAGCTGGTCTAACCAAGTCTGCTACCAAGAACGATAGTCATCCACATTTTCTCACAAAAATGGGTGGCAGAAGTGTGCGCAGGGAGCCAACTTTACTATAGGTTATAGAGCAGGCAAGATAAATCCTACACCATATAGGGTGGACGAAGTACTTCAACCATTTGCAAGGATATGACACGAATATCATGCTTGAATTATTTCAAAATCTGCAGGGAGAAATCTCTATGGTGCGAGGCATATGAATATCAATCACCCCAGAAATCTTAGTAGAGGTCATAGGCCTCCCTAACATGGGCATTTAGTGGACAGGAAGATACACAACACTGAAGGAAGCTATGGAAACTTTCACAGACCTTGGGGAATAATTGGATAAGAAGGGAAAGGGACTTAATCCCACTACCCTCAGAGAACCATGGAAGGAACTGGCAGGGGTAATTCAATAGTACATCACCTGTAATGGATGATACGATGTAATTCGACCTCGCCACCTCAAATTGCTGGCATCTTTAAAACAACGGTTAGTACTTAATCTACCTTTCTTTCTGAATGCCATATTACATGAGGTTTCCTTAAGAACACAAAAGTCCAAGGATCCTATTGTTGTTATCAGCCACCACAGATTGGTTAAACTGATAAAAAATAAAGCATTGAGTCAAACTCAATTGACCTGGGATAGTCTGATTGAAGCTAATAGACCTCCACAACTAGAGCAGCCTGAATTATGCCATGAAGACCCAACATAGGAAATTGAATATAGACAGGAAGAGGAGACTACTGCCCAAAGAGAAATTTCATCTCCTCAAACCAAAGCTGAGACAGACCTTGCCCAAATCACATAGGCCTAGACCTCACAAACATAGGAATTAACGAAAAAGAGGAAGAGAGTAACAACTGCCCCTAAAGCCATCATTAAGACAAGGAGGAGAAGCAGACGAATTCAGGAAACAACTGAAGCAATTCAGGGTACAATAAAATAGCCTAAAGAACTTCATAATTCTATAGAATAGTCTCCACAGGATAATCTTCAAGAAATTGGGAAAGAAAAACATACCTCACAAAAGAATGATCAGGAAGACACCCAACAGACATTAGAGAATCTAACATAATTTTTTTTTAAGAGATATGAGATGTAAATAGCTCAGGACTTGGGAAGCTTAGGAACCTCAATTGACAGAGGCACAAATAATCCAGAAAAATTCCCAGAACAAGCCTCTTCTTCAAAACCAGCTGAAGATTTTCCCGATATTGAAATTTCTTTCCCATATGACACAGCACAAGAAGAACCTCATTTTGAAATAAGAAGCCCTCTTGGATAGACAAAAAATTTGGAAGAAACAGAGGAA
This sequence comes from Picea engelmannii, assembly GCA_009831015.1. Taxonomy (NCBI): domain Eukaryota; kingdom Viridiplantae; phylum Streptophyta; class Pinopsida; order Pinales; family Pinaceae; genus Picea; species Picea engelmannii. Next base: position 109,217 of record ML811448.1, read on the forward strand.
CAACCATCTGCTGGCCAGAATGAAGAAGACCTTGAGACCTCTCATATACAGAAATCAACCAAGAGCCATAAAAAAATTAGAAAGTTAAAAAAAGAAAACAAATTGTTGAAGAAAAAGGCTAAGAAGGCTAAAGTATTAAAGAAAAACATGGGTAAACTCAAGGAAATTATTAAAGAATTGAGGAAGAAAATAGAACAAGCAAATAATGCCCATAGAAGAAAGAAAAACAAAAGGGCCAGAATGCAAGGAAGAAACCCTCTTCCTAAAGAAGTAGTCAATACAAATTCTATGGGGATACAGACAGACCCTGAAGAAATAGCAGTAGAAGAAGCAATAACTCAGAATGAGGAAGTAATTCCTTTAGAAACATAAGAAAATATGACATATACAGAAACAATTGATGCTGAGGTGCAGACAGATACCTTGATATTAGAGGAAACAACTCAACTCCTTGAGAAGAATGTTACCATCAGGAGATTGAAGGAAGAATTGATGCAGTCTCAACAAACCCTGGTTCAAAACATAAATGAATTACTGACTATGGAAGAGCATCAGGCACTCCAGTCCCAGAAACAGAGTGCTATTGTGGACAGACTAGAAGCAGAGCTTACACAGGCCTAACAAGAATTAAATCAATCTAGGGAGGAGATGGGTGCTATGGAAGAATACCAAGCATCCCAATCTCAAGCACAGGGTGTCACCATTGATAAACTAAAGGAAGAGTTGGGACAATCCCAACGAGCATTGGCTCAACACCAAGATGAGATGGTCACTAGGGATGAACATCAAAAGATTGTTAAAAAACTAAAGGGCATGACAACAACAGAGAGTGATACCTATGCTGAGCTCACCAGAGCCCAAGGGAAGGTAAAAAAGGTACAAACCCAATTGGAAAAAGCTTTGGAGAAAATCAAAGAAATCTGTGATGTCTACTCTAATGCTATTAATTGCAGAGTCGTTGCCACCAATTACACTTTATTCTTGTTGGAACAATATATGTTATTGAGAGTGAAGGCCATCAGAGTAGGTAAACCTATTTTATTTTCCACTGTACCTGAGTTTATTTCATGTTTTAGAGAGCAGGATGAAAAGGTACAATACTTTCTGTGTGAGTTATACTTTCATAATTTCATTCTAGAAGAAGAAAGGAAAGATAACCCTAGCCCATTCATAGGTGACATACAGTTTTAGAAATTTCTGTCATTTACTCAGAACCAAGTCAGATGGGGTAAAGCTCATAAAACCTTCCTAAAGAGGGAAACTCGACTATATCTATGGGTCAGGGGAGAGCCTCCAAAGTCCTTTCCAACCATTATGCAACATAAAACCTTTATGAAAAGAGGGGGGGTCGTAGACTCCTTAGCCCCTATCCATCTGTAGGTTATACATTCAGGTATCACTCGTTTTAGAGAGCTTAAGGAAGAATCTCTTGCTGCTTCTAAAATGAGATGGAATGCATCCTCTAGTAAAGTAAGGAGTAGGGAACCCTTTGGGTACATGAATTTCTTTGTAGCTACCTTCATAATAGAAAGGTATTCTAGACTTCTCCAAGAGGAAGGGCCTACTTGGATTGGGTGCAGATATAATCCCCCTATCATCTGGTTTCCTCCATAAAGTTACCAAAAAGATTATCAAATTAACAAGAAAAGGGAGGATGCTGCTTTTGGAGAACTCAAAAGAAGAAATGGATTCAGGAGGCCTGGTCAACCAACCTTTCCACCTTACAACATTACTTCTTTACATGTAAGATCTCAGCTTTCATGAGGACATGCAAGAAGGTAAGTTGGGGGGTATGTTAGGTTATGAAAAAGGTATAAATATCTTCCTTTTACCCACATTTCATGATATCATCTTGATTGACTTTTCGGCTATTTAGGAGCAAATAGGATAGAAAATGAATCATATACTTTTTAGCGTTATTGTTGAAATTAGATTACATAGATCGTAAACTATGATTGGAATTGTCTCGTTTTATTACAGGATTGGTTAAATATTGTCAAACCCAAGATAGCAAAGGATATCTTGAAGATGCACAAGCTATTGGAGGTTGAGGACTTTATGGTGCAAGGCAGTTTTGAAGATGATTGAGTTTCTTATATTGTAACTTTATAATAGTAAAGTAATCCTGAGGATTTCTCGATCCTCAGGATAGGTTAATTTACCCAGATTGTTGTAATATATAAGGGGTAAATAGATCCTGAAAAGATATTGAAGAATTGCACCCAAGAACTCAGAACTTAGAATTGCTCTGTGTCAGCAGTTTTTGTAAATGTTGTACCAGCTATGAAATCAATAAAAGCTTTGAGTGGTTTTACCATTTCTACATACTGAGTTTCGAATAGCAGTGCTTCTAAGGACCAAGGGCCCAGTATGAAGGAGCTACTATTCGACCTGTAATTGTATCAGTTCAATTTATGTTTTGTGATTCAAATCTCTTTTACAGTAATTAAGACGAATGCATAAGCGAGTTAACGATTTCATGTTGATTGTATGCAGTAGATAGACATTTACTTCGAGTATTAATGAGTGTTGTTTCAATTTCTATTAATGATATTTGATGCATGACAGTTCCTCATAAGTTCATATGCATTGTTCATTTTACTTAGATTTGCAATTGTTGTTCCTTTCAATTAGTTTACATTTGTTGTTCCTTTCAATTAGTTTACATTTGTTGTTCCTTTCTGTTAAGATATAGTTTCTATTCCTTTCAATAGAAGTACAATTGTTGTCTCCTTCGATTACATTACAGTCGTTGTTTCTTTCCATAGATAGAGTAATTCACCTTTTTCCTTTCCAGTAATTTGATTCATAATAATAGTCAATTTTGAAAGTCTTTATTTAGATTCAATTACTGTTTTTAGTTAAAATGAATTCAATAGATTAATTAGTTCCTTTCCATTGCACAACATTAAATTTCAAATCCTAGAATCTTTAATGAATGTTTGAGGAACTTGATTGTTGATAAACTCATATTTTCTTCAACTACACGATTTTAGCCTCTTCGAGCTATCTGCATAGACTTTGATGATATTCTTGAGATAAAAGACAAATCCTCAGGTTGATAAATTAATGTTAAACTAAGGTTGTTTTTAGACATCTTTATACCCCAACAGTATGTATTGGGACTGGAAGAACAAGGTTTATATAGTAGCGAGGGAATGAGAGGTGACCATTTTGTTTTTTCTTACTTATTGTTTCTGTGTGCATTGTTGTGTATTTGTTCTTTATTAGATACCTAGTGATTTCATATTCATACTACCATTATATTCCATATTTCCACATAACCCATTAATGTAACAATCATGCAATGATTATACATAAGATAAATCTAATCTAATATGCATCTAGACATAATCCATGAACAATCATACAAAATACATTTGACACAAGATTTAACATGGTTCACCCAAATCTGGGCTATGTACAAAATGACCGTCTTCTTTATTATGCATTTGGTAATTTATTTAGGATTGCACACTACACTTACAACGATACATCATGGTTATATATCCTTCCTCCTAGACTATTCGTTCTGCATGAAAACCTCTCTCTCTATCTACATCATCTCCTCTACATTCAGACATGGATTCCTCTCTTTTACATAATAAACTAGCAGAGAACCAAAATTGAGGAACCCCTATTCTCCTAACCCGTTACATATTTATACATACATTATAGGGATTAAAACCCTTCTTTTCTCATCCCAAAACCCTATTACAATGCATTACTACTTGACTTAATGGCTTATTCAGGCTGCTTTCACCTTCTTTTCCTTCTGCATACTACTTTTTCACTATGACTGTTATTCTTCCTGCTTTTCCATATCCTTCTATATTTAGCACGTCGAGTTGTCATCCTTCCTCTTTGCCTGATTTCTTATCTTGCTTTATTCTCTTCTTTATTCTTATCTTACTGCGGACTGTACTTCTGGATGCACCTCATTTTCACACTCTCAAATCTTCCTTCTTCTTATGCGCAATTCTTCTATGCTTAGAATTTTTATCAAAATTGTATCCCAAAACTGCTTGTCCAACACGAAGAATTACTTAACAATGAAACAAACCTATGAAAAGATAAAGGAAAAAACAATTTCTTAGTTGAACGATTTGAATGTCTATGTTGATGAATAGAATGATGAGAATTAAAGTTATTGGATCAACTGTTTGTTTTTCCCTTCCGTTTTGGTGAATTTTAGAACTTGTAAAAAAGGGGATGCTTGGTAAATATTAATTGCACAATAATAAATTATTATCCCTAGAATCCTACTAGATTCAACCATAAAAATACATTTTTCAGGATTAATTTCTCTTTGAGATAATGAACATTGATATCTTGAAAGTAAACACAATAATGGATGAACCCAATCTCTTTGATGATGGAAACTATGTTGAAGAACAATTTAAAATTAGTTGATGGAATGAATCAAAACCAACATCTAAGAGCTTGCGGAAATTGAGTTTGACATGTTGAGTGGTCTTATCATTTACGATTCACTACACACTAATGTTGGCCAATCGAGGTAGCATTATAAGTCACAATGTTATGGATGACAATAGAGGGATCCATTCCTTTGACATCCTTATATTTCAAGGTGAATACATTGAGATACTCATGGAGGAAGGTATATAAGGAAGTGATATCCACATTCACAATAAAGGAACTTGAGTGAATATTCTTTGAGTGCTCATATGTTTTGATGTTTATTCTAATTATGACCTCATAAAAAATGGTGTTGATTTTGTTCCTCGAAGAAAGGAGGAGCGGAGGAAGAAATTCCTCACAATATCAATAGTAGTTCATATAATTTTAAATAAAGAGGGAGACATAGTCAAAGTGAGTTGTTACCATTCGTATTCATCAAGCCTATAAAAATAAGGCTACTCTATGTAAAACACATGCTTCAATAATATATTACAAGTTTTGTTCTACTAAAACGGGGATAAAGAAGGGAAGCAAAATAGAGCAGCCTTTGATTGGGAGTATGAAGGGTGGATGAGAACTCCCCACTAGACTCACCAAAATTTAGCGAATGAATAGATTATTTCTACCATGAAGTAGGAATGTAGGGATGGAAGACCACCCTAATGCACACATAAACATACTACTAAATAAGGGAAAATAATTGAATGAAGTTGAGACCCATTTTTAGCGAAAAACTACGAAATACTAGGAGACACTTGGTTAAATAGTTCTTTAGCTATTAATTATTCTAACCTATTTTGTATATTATTAGGGTACTTCACTTAGGTAGATTAAAGTTTACTAGCAAATTAGTAAAGGAAAGTAAACTAGACTTGAACAAGCATGACCTTATACTGTTACATGATAGTAAGTCATATTTTACCCTTCTCCATAGAGAAAGGAGGTCTCTTTCCCTATATCAAATGTTTAATGATATTGTAAACTTGCAGAGTAATATCTTTGCCTCTCAAAAGTTGTTTGAGTCTCAAGTAGACCATCCATAAAATAATAAATATAAAGAAGAAAGTTGTACTCTTGCATCTCATTCTTATCTATCAATCACTCCACTTAAGTCAATTGAAAATTGTAAATAAGTACAATTGTGCTACAAATTTCTATGACTAATATCCATAAGTCTCATCATCAAGTGATACTTGACATCAAACCTCAACAAATCAACACCCTCAATTCAAACTCCATTACTCAAGTCGACTTACAATTGTCAAAGTGTACAATTATAATGAAAATTTCTCAACTAATCTTCACAAGTATGATCACCAAGTGAAATTTACATCGAACCTCCAATGAGTTGAAACCTTTAGAAACTCCATCATTTTAGTAGACATGCAACTATGAAAAAATTATATTTGGATTTGAAATCTTACCGAAAATAAAAAATTATATTTGTTATAGACTAATACGAAGTTGACGTTTATCATAAATTAATATAACTAATTTATTTTTTATAAATACATGTATTGTAGAAATATTGACTTGCTTTCCATTTCATTCTCTCCTTCATAAAGTCATATAAAATTGCCATGAAGAATTAAAGGATGGTTAGTTTTCTCCTAAGCGTTCCTAAGGAACTCAAATAAAATATCCCATATTTTACTTCTATTAATGAAACAATAGGTTGCTTATTATTGAAACTTGAAACTATACCTATACCCAAATTGAATGCACTCCTTGTTTTAATTCTCGTCATTTATTAAACCATACACCATATGTATCTATGTTCCTTGAACCTACACTTTTCCTTATTCTTGAACCCAATCCCATAGTGTAAATGTGTTTTGATAAACTCATTTTTTTTCCTTTCCAAAGTATAATCTTGTATAATTTTCATGTTCTTTTCTTTTTCAAAAAGAATAAATGTTTTCAACAACATATATGGTAAAAGGTCATTGTAGTATGGTGTAAAATGTAAAAAACATAAAAAGGAAATGTCTACAGTCACTTGTATGCAACAATCATTGGTATTAAACAACACATGTTTTCTATAAAAAAAATGCAGTTTATATGTATTTCCACATTAAGATTGTGTTATATAAAAACAATGTTATTTTTAAAAAATATTTCTAATGTCGGAATTTTTAAATTCTTAACACTTTTTAAGAGTATAAGAATAACAAAAGTCTTAAAGGTCGAGAGAATTGAAGGAATGGCATTTTATATTGTTACAAAAATTGATGTACAAAAAGAAAATAATAACTTATTTCTTTATTGGATGGCAATGACAATGGTAATGTAAAAATTTATGAATAATACATAAAAAAATAAAACAATAATAATTACCTAGCCTCAAACACGAGGCATTGCAACTTTTATTTTTGTATTGTAACTTTTAGTTTTACAACCCAAGTGGAGACAGGGAGATACACTACATGCATATGCATAGCGTTCAAAGTAGACATCGAGATAGGCATAAGATAAGTACAAAAACACTAGGAATAGCAACAACGAACATCTAAAGGATCATGCATACAAACAATAATAACTCCAATCTTGATAATCAATAATAGTGAAGAAATAGAATCAAAACATAATCCATAAACCAAAGAATCCAACGAATCTGATGATCCCAAGGAGTATTTGGGAGGATACCAAACATTCCAAGGTTAGACAGAGTTGGAGGTAAATACGACCAACCATTATCAAGTAACCCCGTGTAGCGTAAAACAAGCATAAAGGAAGGGCTTGATTGGTTATTTAGATAACCAAACAATCCAATATACATACATCCATGCATGCATACATACACACACACACACATATAGAATGATACCATTTATATTATTGTTGTTAGCATGTTTTTGGTGAATATTTTGAAAACTGGTTTTTGAGGCAATCCAAAGTGGTTACGCTTGTATAAAATGAGTAGGACGATGATCTTTGTGGAAAGATACAAGTTTTTTAGCGATATTTCAAGAAAATTATGAAGATAAGTATTATTATTCATAAGAGTGAGTTGTTTTCCTTAGGAGGAGGGTATTCCCATTGTAACTTGTGTTTTCATTGATTGGGATGTTTTCTCTTGTATTTTAATAGTTATATCATATTTTTGGGATGTTATGTTTGTGATCTTATGGATAACTGAATATATTTATGCATGGAAAGCTCAATTTATAGTAATTAGGATTGTGACTATATTTATATCCAACATAAAATAGTTACCCAAATTGATACAATCCATAATGAACCACATGCATGTTTTATAGAACGATTCTCATCCCTTATTTAGAATTGGTCATTCTAGCACATAGATTTGATAATAAAAACTAAATTATATCGAAGAGAATAGAATCCAATATAGAAAATTATAATTATCCCTTGGTTTTTGAATCTTCCCGATATCCATAATTCCAATTATATGCATTTGGAATATCTGAGACTTAGTTTATGTTATAGATGTTGGATCATGCCCTATGAAATATGAAATGATAGCCATAGTAGCCTTTAAGTCAATGCATAAATATCTTCTAGAAATTATTGAACAAAAATGCTAAGGTAATGTGAATCTAAACTTGTGTTTTCTCCAATTCAAATAGTTATTTATTAAACATACCAATACTACTCATTTGTGGGGTTCAAATATTCCAACAAAATAAACAAAAACAAGTAACTATCCAAAAAGTAAGGAATTGTCACTTTAATTTTATATAAACGGAGGCAGATGTTTTGCATTACATGTTAGAAACTACCTGGAACTATTGCTCCTCATGCCACTTGGGTGCTTCTCGTGTTTCTCTGGTGCTCCTCGTGTTTCTCTAGTTCTCATCATGCCGCTCGAGTGTTGTATAGTATACCGCAGTAACACTACCAACCCAAATTTGCAAGAAACTGGTATCACGGGTATGAAGGTGGTGGGTATGACAGGGAAAGAAACTAGTGGGAATTGTAGGGAAAGATGCTAGAGGAAACGACAGGGAAAGAAAATTTGGAAGAAGAATTGTGGAAAATACATATAATACCACCTTTTGACCGAACTATTATTCGGCTGAAATAATAGTTCGATTGAACAATTCTTTTGGACAAACTATTATTTCGGCCAAAAAAATGGTTGTCGGACCAAAAAATCCGACACATGTATCTGGTGGCATAGATTTAGAGGGTTTCATTAGATTTAACATTCAACTGAAACAATATTTCGACTGAAAAATTAAATAATTCATATGAAAAAAGTTAAATTGTTCGGCCGAAAAATTTCCATTGCCAATTTTTGTGACCCGATTCTCACAAAAATGTTACCCACTTTCATGATTTTACTTGATCATGATTGTGTACTACCTAATTTGATTTCCTCTCATGTGATCTCTCTATATTATAGCACCATAACTCGACTCAAATCCATTTGAAACAAAAATTTGGTCAGTTGGGATGACAAAATTTATATTCTATGTCGATGAGGTCGACACGTCCTTCAAAATTTCCTCTTTAGATCTGAAGAAATTATAATATACTTATAAACAAATTGTGTAGAGAAATATACAATGAAAAAATTGAAGATATTATTTGACTACTTTATCCTCTTGTGCTTTTGGGTTGCAACTATTCTTCCAACTTCTCTGTCTTGTCGAATGTTTCTTCTTGGATTGTTTCAGGCCATTGGTGTAGTGTATGTCTAGAGCCAATGTTATCACCCCTTTATCTAAATTGGACTCATGTATTCCTTTTACTACAATTTTTGGGGTTACTAATTGGTGACTTGTGGTCAAGAAGTTTGACTGTCACATATTTGGGTTGAAAAATTGAAACCTTTTCCTATATGGTAAAGCAACACCTGAGTGTGGTTGTTGTGTAGGTTGTTGAGACAGAAACTCAAATGTAGTATGATATGTGTTTGGGGCCACCCGATGAACATGTTGGGTAAAAATATACCACCCATCAATTTAATACTATGCCTCCAAACCCAATCTTTTCATTTTTGTTCAGAAATACAATTGGTATGTTATACAGGCATCTTGTACTCAGGTTGACTCAAGGTCAAAATTTTCCTCTACTTGGTGTATCTTTTCCATAACTTGGTCGGGAAGAATGATGGTGTTATTTGTCTCCATATAGTCCTTTTTACCTTGTCAAAACCACTCTCTTTATTTTTTTGATAGTTGTACCTCCAATTATTTCTCTTTTGAAATTTGGGTCACTAGAGCTACCTTTAGTTTGAATCAGGTGTGGTGTTCTTTGTTTTCCTCAAGTATTCAATCATTGTCTTCTCTTCTCTTAATTTAATAAAGGTGGAGGTGAAGTAATATGGACAATTTCTTACCATAGTGTTTAGTGCATCTTCCTTCTTAGTCACTTCTTCTAGACTTTTCCTAATTTCCTTGATTTTTTCATGCTCTTCCTAGAGAATTGTTGCAGTCTAATCAATAACTAGCTTTTGATTAGCTCTATTTCTCTGATTGTGTTGTTGCTTCATTTTCTTATTTTCTTCCCCGGGTCGACTATTTTCATGTTGATTATGAATGTTCGATTCGACAACTGCCTCAACCAATTTTTTGAAAGCTTCCAGAGGGTCTGTTTCCTCGGTCGATTGTTCTATACTGATTTTTTTTTACTAGTGTTATGCAATCCTACAATAACTCTTTCTCTTTATCCTTTCTTTCTAATATTTTATCTCCATCCTTAATTTCCCTTTTCCATATACTTGTCTATTCCTTTGGAACTTCATTGCATAAGTTGAAAATTTGGGAATCAAATGCGACTGAAGGATTTAAGAACATTTATGTCATCGGGTTGGATGAGGAAATGGTTCAAAATGTTGTGAAAGTAGTGACCAAATATGTGGTTTTCTTATGGTGCTCTTTCTTCTTCTTCTTCTTTTCTTTTGTTTTCAAATTCAATTGTTTGTCATCTTCGTGTTTCCCTACATCTTTGTCGTACATTTTGTTAGACTCTTTTCATTTGTCCTTTACATCATACTTTCTGGGATCTTCCTCACCTTTACTCTCAGTGTTTCACCCCTTGTATTTATTAGCGCTATTTTCTTGGTTCTTCTCTCCATTATTGTCAATGTTTTCACCTTTATCTTGCTTGAAAATATCTTCTTGATCCCTATCTTGAGTTTCATTATTCTTTGGAAGAATTGATTGATCTTTAATTGGGATCTATGTAGGAGGAGATGTTTTTTGGGGGTATTCATTGTGAATGTTTCTCTCTCCTTTTTATTGTGGGTCAGTATTTTGGTTTGACTCATGTGGCCTAGTATTTGATCCATGTTCTTTATCCTCCCACTCCTTTTGTTTTTTCTCTTCTCATCCCTTGTTGGTCTATTCCATGAATTCAAATTCGGTTGTCGGTAATTTCATTGGCTCATTTTCTATTGATTTTTATGAAGGAACTGTGTTCTCTATTCTTTGGTTGTGGATTTTTCCTTGTACTTCCATGCCTTTGTGTATTTGTGTTTCTCCACATTGGGATGACACAAGTAATGTTTCTTAGCCTTATTATATTGATTTGAATTATTTCACTTCGTTGACTTAGTGTGGGTCGACTTTCTCATCTGGACTGACTCGACTGTTTGTTCCTGTGCTGCAACACCATTTTTCTTTGTCACTTGGATTCTTCAGAACCAGAAGGGTTCGATTTTATTTATTCATTTTCCTTTCTTTCCTTGTCTAACCAATCTAATAAAAATTCTTCAGATGACACTTGATGGTGCATCTTCCTTGTTTTATTCTATTTTTATTGGTGTTCTTTCTTCAATGATTGGTACAACGTCGATAGGTGGTGACTCCCTTGTTAATTTGATTGTTTTATGGTGTGTTTGTTGTCATTTTGGAATGGGCTTGGTACTTGGAGTAGGTTGGGAAAGTTTCATTCAAATTCATGCAATGGTGTTAGTTGGAACTGCTCTTATCACATATTATTCTTCCATTCTTTGTTTTTTATACCTTCATTTTTTGACATGTTTGTTGAGTCCAGCCTTGGATTTTTCCTCTTCAACACATTTTTCCTTGATATTGGACATGGCTTCTTTAAATCCTGACACCATTCTTGACTGCATTATTTTTCTATTCATAGTTGCTTTCTATTAGGATTGTTTGTCCTTCTACTTCACCTGGTGGGCTATTTTGTTGGTAATACTATCAATTGTTACTTTCATGAAGGGGTCCTAAAAATTCATTACTTTATCCAACTAGAATATTTCATGCCAATTAATGTCAATATCTATTGGAAATTCCTATGACCAGACTAGTTTCTTATCGTTTTCTCCTCTCTCTTGTTATTTTATTTTCACGGGGACCTGCTCTGCATGGGGTTCTATTTGAGTACATAGATCTTCTACAAATGACATGGTGTATATTTCCAATTTTTTTTCTTCTTCTTTCTCAACATCTATGAGCGGTATTATTAGAGTCAAATCTATTTTTAGTACTTCTAGAAGAATTTCCATTTCATATCTGATTTGTCTTTGTAATTCTTAAAAAAATTGTAACTGTGTTGGCTAATAATATAAGTCCTTTGGCGTTGGTGTCGACTCAAATCCACACAATAATTTGGTGGTGTTGATACTTATATGAATATGATATAATTTCAATAGTGGTCGATGAACTATTTTATCGGCCCACAATCTATGAGATGTATTCTTGAGATTAATGACCCAAGTTTTAAGAATTTTGTCGACTATAAGGGATTTTGATGAGCCCATTACTCTTGGTGAAATTTTTTTGTATTTTTCCATGTATGATACATTCTTTTTTGTAAATTTTGCTTCTCTAACTAGGATATAGTGACTCATGGTGATCCAGATCAATATGGAGGAAAACCTTATCGCTTGACCATGCTCTTGGCACTCCCTGCAATTGCTCTTTAGGATTCCTACAAGATGTTCTTCCTAGTTGAACATCTCCCCATTTTGCAAGATTCTACCAATGTGTTCAAAAAATTTTAATTTCGCATCTGATGCCCAACCCATGGTGGTAAAGAAAAATGAAACAATAATGTAGGTCCACTTGTCATGCAGTTCTAGAATTTTGTTAATGACCAAGATTTTGGAACTCTTTACAGATGTTCCCCTATAAGATATTGTATTCAGTTTATTAGGCCCCTTGTGATTCCAATTGGGTAGTCAAGTTAGAGGTGGGAACCATGGTACCAACTAATTATAAATTATGTCACTTCTTTTTTCCATCCCTCAAGATCTTCTATCTGCAGGGCTCCGAGGAATTTCCAAATTCCAACTTTCTCAAAAGATTAGGTTTCCTTTTTCCAAATCCTAGCCTCCATGCCCGATGCCATGAAACTCTTCCAATGTTTGTCCCAATGAATATCTTCCATGTGATCTTGTTGAATATTATACATTCAAATTTTGAGCTAGGTTGTTGTATCTATGTCGAAATTTTGTTTGGCTCTTAGCTCCACTAAAGTGTCTTGATCATGTCCTCTCATTCTTGGCATCTTTACAGGTCGATCTTGGTCGAGCAAAGTCGTTGGATTCTAGGGAACTGGGGTCAAATGCTTAGTTTTAGGTTTGCAGGTTTGTATGCTTGGATTCTTTGAATTAAATAGAAAAGTGACGAATTCATATGCATCCTCCATATTTATAGAAAGGGAGGAAAAAGTTGAATTAAATTCGGCCAGTAGTATTTTGGGTTTGCACATGTCATTATTTATGAATGATGTAATTTATTGTTCCCATGAGGGGTTGAATGTGTTTATGGTTAAATGGTGGTCAACCACGTCGTGTTAGACATTAATTTCATTGGGGTGTTTATGTTGGTCGATTACTCTAACTGGGTCGGTTTTGTTATTTTTATGAACTCGTCCGACTCTTTAGACTTTTATTCCTTAACTGATTTAGGCGATCTGGGCAAGTCAATGCTCCCGGTCGATTTGATATCTTTCATTAAACTAACTGACGAGATCATCTTCTTTTCCCTTATCGACTTTTCTTATATCTGTTTTTCTAAAGTCATATGTTTTATGCTTATTAAATTGATGATGGTCACACTCACTTGATATATGGAATCCACACTCACTTTATTTAAGGAATCCATGATCACTTGATTTAAAGGTATTTCACTCACTTCACTTAGATATTTCTTTCTTACTTGATTCTCTTCCTCATTTATTCAGAAGTTATCGAAGGTCCTTCTTTGGAATTGAAATTTCTTTAGACTTTTGTTTGTCTTCTCTATATATTCATTGTGATGACCAAGGACTCTATTCTCTCTTCATATTTAGTGCATTGGATTGGAAAATGTTCTTCTTGATGGTTCAAAGTTGCTAATGGATTCTTAATTAGCATGATGTCTTTGGACAGTTCTATACCTAAATCTTTGTAACCGACTATTTTATTACTTATATTAATCTCTTTTGTTTTGTTTTGTTTCTTACTTTCTTTTATTTTCTTTTTATCTTTCCATTCCTTTGTTTTTATTTGTTATTTTTCTTTTGAATTGACCTAGGCTACTACAAGTGGTTTCCGACCTAGTCGAGACTTGTTGACACCCCTAAAGAGGTTTTCACCAATAGGTATTATGATTTTTATGTATTGTATTCTTTTAATCGGGCCACATTGACCACTTTTTGAAATGGGTTCCCTTGCAAAGTTCTTAGTTGGACTACTCTGATTGGGCACATACATTTGACAACATCGGGGCCTAACTAGGTAGTTTCAAGTTTTTATGGTTTTCCTTTAATTTGACTGTCATACATTAGTACCAAATCTCCTGCTTTTATGTCTTTTTTCTTTAAGTGTCGATCATGCAATGTTTTTTGTTGTTTTTTATGTAATTCTTGATGTTACAAAGACACCATTCTTTCTTCTTCCAGTTTATTAAATTGGTAGAAGCATTCTTTTGTATTTAAGGTAACGTCATACCTTATAACAAATTTCAACCTTTCTATGTTTTCCGAGAAGTGCAAGGGAAATACAACTTCCTTACCATAAAAATTTTTGGAGGGGGTTTGACTAGTTGACCTTTTATAAGTATTCCTATATTCCCATAGTACTGTAGGGACCTTATCATCTTATTCATACCTATCGATCCTGTAGATTTATGTTAGACCCTTGTGGAGGGTTTTATTCAAGGACTTGACTACACCATTAACATGTGGATGATAAGCCATTGTTATGTGGTCAATCATGAACTTTTTTGAGTAGGATTTGGATTATCTCATTAACAAAGTGTGTTCCCTGATAAGTAATTAATGTTAGAGGATATCCAAATCTTGTTATTATATTCTCATATATAAATTTTGTTGTTGTTTCTTTTGTGCATGAATCGACTAGTTATGCTTATGCCCATTTTGTCAAGTATTGAAAGGTAGTAATGATGTACTTCTCACCTTTATTCTTATATCTCTTTGGTAATGGGTCCATAAACTCAATATCCCATATTTTCCAACAGTAAACTAAGGTTTACCCAGTGTGAGGGAATTTAATTTTTCCAAAGAGGTCAGCCCATCCTCTAGCATTTGTTATATTGTTTCACTTGTTCTTGACAATATTTATGTATATTCAACCACCAAAGGCCCATCTAAAGTATCTTCCATGCTATCGTGCCATCTTGGTAGTGGCCCCATGTAGGGCTGGCATGAGCCTTGTTAATTATATCTTCTCTTGCATGTTCTAGCACACATATTATTTCCTAGAATATATAAATATCCATTCATGAGGTTGAATGGTGTTTATTTTTGCACTAGAATATTCTTTTTTTTTCCGAAAGATCATTAGGAGCCTTCCCCTCCAAAAATTTCACTATTTATTCTAGGTATTTGGGAGTGGCCTCGACTTGGAATAAGTTTTCATCGGGTAAGTCATCGTTTATCCCAATTATATATTCCCCTCTTTTGAGTCAATATAGATGATTTGGGTTGACATTCTATTTTCTTGGTTGGACTACTATGTCACAGTTGAATTTTTGAAATAGTAGTAACCATCGACATATTTTCCCTTGGTGAACGAGTGTGTTCAATAACTACTTGAGAGATTTTGTAGGGAAAAGATCATGGCTAGTGCTTCTCTTTCAGTTGTCGAATAATTGTGTTCTTGTTTATTATGATTTCAACTAAAATATGCATTAGGATGGGTGATCAATTCATCATATAGTTGTGCTAAGACTGAAGCCACAGTGACATTTGATGCATCGACATGGATGTGAAATTTTATTGTCCAATTTTGGAAAGGTAGTATCGACACTTCTACTAATTTTCTCTTTAATACTTCGAAGGACTCATTGTACTCTTGACTCCAATTAAATTTGATTTATTTCTATAACATCTCATCAATTGGGAATGTGATGTCGAATTAATGACGAATGGATTTTCTATAGCATCCTATGTGCCCAAGGAATATTTTAATTATTTTTGGTTTACTGGAGGTTTCAAGTCAAGGATTACCTTTTTCCATGTCAACTTTGATATTGTCTTTGCATACAATATGCCCGAGAAAAGTATCAATTGGGGTGGCAAAGATGAATTTCTCGATATTTAGATATAGATCGATCTGTCGAAATCTTTCTAGCATCATCCTAAGCCATTGGATGTGGTATTTTAGTAATCTATAGATTTTCCAGACATCAAAGTAGATGACCATCATTTTATAAATGTATTCTTGAAAGGCTTTGAAAACTATCCTTGAAAAGACTATGAGTGAATTCCTGAATGCAAAATGAATCAATTGGTATGCAAATGATCTAGGAGGATCTCCACACTCGACAAATTCTTCATTTATGTCAAAGCTTCCCGCACAATTAAGAGCTCACAGAGAGCATTATGATGCAGTTTGAATGAGGTCATGAGGATTTCATCTGTGAAAGTTACAGCTCATTTATGTTTTGGATAAAATGGAGAAAACATAAAATGTAATGATTAATACTTATGTTGAGCACATGTCTCACATATTATTTTATTATTCATTGTAAAAGGAAATTAATGAGTGAAAAAGATATGTAAGCTTATAGTTTCCTAGTGGAAAGAGAATGTTTAGATTCTCATGGATTGTATTTTCCTAGTTTCATGGAGAATTAAGATTTTCATGGGCATGGTTGAGATGTTTTTTCAAACCAATCCCTTCATTAGTGTCGAAATCCTAATTTATGGGATCTTGAGAGATATTTTCTCCTTGATATGTTGAAGTAGTTTTCAACCATGTAAATCTATATAAAAACCATTAAGCCCCTTCATTGGGGGAGATGGGTAAAGCTCTTTTAGAGAAGGAAAGTCTATGAAAAAAGAGTAAGCAAGAAGTCATGCTAGAAAGCCCCTTAATTGGGGGGATGGGTAAAATTCTTTTAGAGTAGGAAACTCTATGAAAAAAGAGTAAGCAAGAAGTCATGCTTGTAAGCCCCTTAATTGGGAGAGTTCAGCCCCTTATTTGGGAGAGTTAGTAAGCCCTTTTATTGAAAGAGTTGAGACCCTTAATTGGGAGAGTTTGTAAGCCCTTTAATTGGGAGTGTTGAGCCCCTTAATTGAGAGAGCTTGTGAGCCTCTTCATTGGGAAAATTGAGACCCACTTGAGAGAAGTCTTTAACCTCTGTAAAAGAGAGAATCGACCCCGCATGGGGAGAGCATTTCAGCCCCGCATTGGGAGAGCATTGTAGCCCACATTGGAAGAGGATTGTATCTATTTTGCAAAGGAGAATCAGCCCCTATTTGGGAGAAGAAATAATAAATGGTTTGTTGCTTGAAGCGGATCCAGAGATGTAGCTAGGTGAACTCCATTAACAATTCCGATTTGCAGGTTGTTTTTTTGTTACTAAGTTGGATTTGAGAAATCAATAAAACATCGGGAATGGAGAAAAACTGCGAAAACTTTCTGACGCCCATTGACGCCCATTGACGGATCAAGTTGATATCAGAGCAGCAAGATCAGAGGCAAATTTGAAAAGAAAACTATGAAGCAATGGAGAGAGGGAGAGTTATACGCTCTTCTACACATATTGCCCAAAACTTCAACAAAGAAATCTGTACAAGCATCGATTCAGCTCTTGAAAGTTCTTTATATTCACCTTTGTCTTTGTATTCTACAGAATCGAAAGTTTTTCACTGTAATCTTTGACTTGCATTGACTGTCAAGATCATTTATGGCGCTGTTAGCTTCTTCGACTTGTTCGGAATAAGGTCTCGTGTGTAGGAGTTTGATTGCTTCAAAATTGAGAGGTAGCAACAGTCCAAGAAAATATCCCTCCGAGGGAACCGTCACTAGTTCCAAATGTGGGAATCGATCTACGCATCGACATGTAGAGTTCGACAATCATTTTTTGGAGAGGACTAGGAATTACAATTGGTTTCTGTTCGAAAACCTGGAAACTACTCGAGAGCTCCAATATTTCGTTCGACATAATCCATCATGGTGAGGACATTTACACTGATCCTGATGATTTCCATTGCCCTATTTCTCTGGATTTGATGCATGAACCAGTCACCGTCTCGACGGGGTAACCATACGACTTTCCATCAATCGCTGGATTGAGGACGTCCGTTC
>ML811448.1:134780-149786 GCA_009831015.1 Picea engelmannii
GAAGGAAAAATCATATTGGATCCTGAAGCCATCACTGACACACAAATTCGCCAACTGAGGAATAGATCCATTTCAGAGTATCTCATTAAATGGAGGAAACTACCGGCTGAAGATTCCACTTGGGAAGATGAGTCTTTTATACATAAGCATTTAGAGTTACTCAAGCATTGAAAAAAACACTTGTCTCAAGGGGAGGGGCATGTTAATCCCTAGTATTGGCTCATTACCCCTTAATTGGGGCTTATTATATTAGTAATGATATTTTATTTATGTTGGCTTTAGGCCATTAGTTGTAATTATACCTCCTAGTCTCCTATATATACCAAGGAGACATTTTCATTTTGAATCATCTTGTACTTGAACATTTAAGTGGGGTAAAAGGAGGTTGCCCCCTTGAAGAGGCTTATTATCTAAAATTCTCTCTTTTTCAAGGCGTTGAGTACTTTTTCTGAGGATTTTCTCTCTGAACAAATTGAGCCCCACTTGGAATAAGTCTTTAGTGTAGGTAAAAGAGAGAATTTTAGGCTCGCATTGTCAGAGCATTTCATCCCCGTATTGGGAGATCATTGCAGTCCCACATTGGGAGAGGATTGTAGCCCTTTTGCAAAGGAGAATTAGACCCTTCTTGGGAGAAGAAAGAATAAATGGTTCATTGCTTGAAGTGAACCCGGAGATGTAGCCAGAGTTTGGTGAACTCTACTAACAATTCCAGTTTGCATGCTATTTTTTTTTGTTTTGATTATTATCTAATTCTAGTTTTAAATTTTGAGTTTGAATTATATTTTCCAAATTTCATGTTATTAACATGGATTTGAGAAAACTCGGATGGCGTGCCACGTAGAAATGGGAGGCCATGTAGCCTACCCAGGACTCAATCCATAAATATGGCAGGCCGTAGCCCTTCACCTCAGTCTTGAATGAAGGGCGACCATTACTTCCTGCAGAGAATGGGAGGACAACTCCTGTGAGTTAGGAAAATGGTGGAACCAAGGTTTAATTGGAGAGCTTGGGAGAGTACAAGGGTCATGTTGGCCCTGGGCTTATCTCTTATGCTCGGTTTGGGTTCACATTACTTCTCTTTGACGCTCCACCACCCTGCATGCTCTGAGAACGAGACCAACAAGCAGTGGGTTTTCCTTGCAGTCACTTTGTAAATTATCAACCCTCCTAGCCTAGCCAGGTTGAGGGAGAGGGAAACCCAAGGCGTGGCCCAGCCTGGTACAGTTATGTCACCTGACAGAGACGAGTGCAACAGTTGGAAAGCGCCCTGTCCATAGCCCAGACTCAACGTTCGAAGAGGCCACGAACTCGACCAATGGCTTATGTCAAGGAGGTGATTCTAGAGGAGCCCATCCAGGTTCCTCCAGAATCCCTCCTCTTCACAGTTCCAGACGATTTGCAGTTCCCCAACCACTATACAGCGAGCACAAGCGCCTAGGATGGAATGGAAGGTGCTACCTGCATAGTTTAGGAGGAATTCCTAGGGGAATTCCTCCACTTGGATTCAAATGTTTCAACTCAGTACATCGATAGTAAAATTGGGGAAAAGGCTAAGGCGATCAAGGCAGAGGAAATTGACACCAAGTAGGAGGACATGGGCACCGCGTAGGAGGACTACCCATTCTTGGCACCTCCACTGCTCACTGCAATCCCTGAATTCTTCCCTTCTATTCCACCTCTCTTCAGCCAGGAGTAGCTAGAGATCATATTTGAGCTTAGAGGCCAAATGGTAGACCATCTCCATCGGGACACCCTCATGAGTCAGTGGATCGACATGTTGTATGACACCTTCTCGAACGCACTGAAAAATCAGTACTTCCAAACCTGTGCAAAGCCTTTCGTGCTCCAGCTCAGGGATGACCCTCTCACAGGAGCTCCAAACAAAATACCTCCAGGTTCCAATGATTAATCTATGTTTCTTTGTAATGGGTACCTTGTACAATTCCTTCCTAGCTCTCTGTACTAGGATGACGTAGATTTACAATTTTGTTTTCTTTTTTCAGTTGTTAGTTTGTCTTAGATTCCTAGAATAGTTTTGTTAGAACATAAATCCGCTACCTGCTCTAGTTTCCATTTGGAAGGGCATATGGAGGATAGCTCTTTTTCCTAAAAGTATCACAGTCTTCCATATATTTCAGTTTCCACTAATTTTGTGGAACAGGTGGCCGACTTTTGACATGTGGCATTTTTGTATTATAACAACATAGGAATAGGAAACACCCATTTTTATCTACAAAAAAAAATTCATGGATTTGAGAAATCAATTAAACATCCAGAATGGAAAAAAACTGAGACAACTTTCCAACACCCATTACCAGATCAAAAAATGAGTCAAATTCTAATATGAAGTCATGTTTTCCTGATCTTATTTTGCATTTAGGACTTGATTATGCCCCAAGAAGCCATCTATGAAGGAATATCATTCATGTGATGTGACTTTGTTGATGATTTCATTCACGAATGATGTTGGGATTTAAATTATTTAGGCTTCTGAAGTCGAAACATATTCTCAATTTCTCTGGGTCATGCTTTTTATGTTTCACAACCATTGTAATTTTCGATTTAGATTTTTCTATGGGGTAAATGATACCAGTAACTAACATTGTCTAAATTTATTTTTGTACAATGATTTTATACTTGTGGGATAATTTCTATTGTAAATTTTTAATCTATTTAGACCCTGGTATGAGGTTGATTTTCATCTCCCCCTTATCCTATACAAGTCCTTTGATATCCTTATAATATTGAGAAGAAACATCTTTATATTCATGGAGTAGGTCGTCTATCTCTAATGTGTTCTTATCCAACCAGTAATAACTTATCCTTTCCATTTTTGATCGACCATTGGTCAAACTGTTGAATTATTTGGATTTGATTTATTCATCTATCCATTCTTGAGGTTAAGATTCATCCAGATGTTATTCTCCTTCAATAAACTCATTATAGTTCGGTGCGAAATCAAGTTTTTCTAAATCCTCCTTATCTTCCTTGGATATTGTAAACATTGTCTTCAAATAATTATTTACTCTTGGGTAATTTTTCCTCCATTTGAAGATTTTCCCTGGAAAACTTATGTTTTCAACGTCCACCCAATGAGCACTTATATTATCTTCATCATGAGTCAACACGAATTCGTAAGTCAACATCAACCCTATTTCAACTTTTGTCTTTCCATTTTTTTGAACTTCGTCATGGTTTCATTTTTCTAGAAAATTATTTATCTCTAATGTTGCTTCCCTTAAATGTGCCTCTTCTAGAATGAATTCAAAATATCTTATGAAAGTTTCCTTTATTTCAGTGCAATTGAATGTATGACCACATGCCTCTTTGATTTTATACCATTTGTGGGGTATACCATCCAACATGTTTGGAAACAAGTGTGGCCAAACTCTTTTGTCACTTTAGCTGATTCTTCTCAATTTATTTTCACACCGCTAAATACGAGCTACTAGGTTGAACCCATGTTTAAAGGTTGGGATATCGACTTTTGTTGATAGGTTTTTCCCTCTAAATCGTGCGAAAAAGTATACTGTAGTAGTGGTCCATGTCTGTAAATGGGGATCATGGGTCTCCCACCATACAGTATCTTGACGAGTGAAGGAATCTACCAATATTTGCACTCCTCCCCATTCTCTGAATGTTTTTGATACCTAGTCCATGTGGAATTATGGAGAATTTCTTTCATTGAACCAAAGGGGAGGTCTTGTTTTTGTTTTAGTCAAGATAAGTATTATTTGTTTGGGAATAGGGTTGAACATGACATTAAACAAAAATAATGGTATTGCACATAATCGAAGAGGATTTTTTTTTTTGAAGATAAAGGGTCATGTATAAATACACCAATACAACACTTAAGCAGAGAACGTTGTGATCAAAACATCATGGTGCATGTTGCACATATTGATATGCATGTTCTATTGTATAATCTCCATGATGATAATGACCCAAGGGTATTCTATTTATAGTATCAAGATCTAACCAACTTCCATAGAATCTGCAATATATTGTCCATATATAACCATTGGCTATTAGATTTGACTCTGCCAAATCATTGGTGTTGAGTCAGTTTGATAAGTATTCTTGACCCAACTTCCTATGCATCCAAATCTTAGTCAATTGTTGGGTTGGTAGATCGCCTGAATGACTGTATCCAGATGTATGTCTGCCTCTTGACCAACTGAACCCAAGGGATGTGTGTTGAACTATCATTTCTTGATGTTCCAACAACCCCCCCCCCCACATCAACACACAACTATGAAGATTCAGGAGATGAAATTACGTCATTATGACACCCCCCCATAATTCTAGATTATTGAAGCCCAATCATCAAACGAAGCTTCGTAAATATTTCTTCATCTAAATGTTTGGTGAAGATATAATCTCTCTGATCATTTTCTCTACAATATTCAAGAGAGAAAACATTCTCATGAACCAACTGTCTCAAGTAGTGAGAATGGAGCTCAACATGCTTCATCTTAATGTGGGAACCAGGATTTTCATCAACTTGTATAGCACTCTGGTTATCACAAGAGATTTTAGTCAAGGTCTAAATAGGAGGGCCAAGTTCTCCCAAGAGTTGATGAATACATACTACTTCAGTACCTACTTGAATAATGCCACAATATTCTGATTCCATAGTCGTCAAAGAGACTACCTTATGTTTATTGCATGAACAAACTAATGGTCTAGTGCTATAGAGAAACAAATAGCTAGAACTAGACTTTTGACCATCATTGTTACCATCCAGGTCACAGTCAGTGAATCCAAGCAATGAATTTGAACTTTGACAATACTTGATACCAAAATGACTGGTACCCTGGAGATAGAGGAAACAAAATTTGGCTTCTTTCCAGTGGATTCCTTTAGGTTCTTCCATAAAAATATAAACCAGGAAAGGTCAAGTCGACTATGAGTAAGATAAATAAGACTTTCGACCAATTTTTGATAAAGAGTAACATCGACTATAGGAGTTTGACAAGTCTTCGTAAGGTTTAATCTAGACTAAAAAGCAGTAGCATAGAGCTTGCAATAAACCATCTTAAAATGTGTCAACATATCCATCACATATTTATATTGAGAAATGAAAAAACCATCTCAAAGTGGTAATACTTGAAGACCCAAAAAACAATGTCAACTACCAAGATTTGTCATGTCAAAGGAGTCAGCAAGTTGTTTCTTCCATCTAAGAATGAGATCATTATTCTTGTTAGTTATGGGTAATTCATATACATATACAACAACAATAAAGGTGTCTTCATTGGTATGGAGTACGTAGAAGGCGTGATCAAATTCACAACATTTGAAGCCAACTCGAAGAAAGAAACTATCGATCTTAGCATACTAAGCAAAAGGAGCCTGCTTCAAACAATAAAGAGACTTCTTTACTCAACAAACCAAATTTGAATCTATCAAAAAACTAGGTGGATATACCATTAAAATTTATTTAGATAGGTCTCCATGAGGAAATGCGATTTTCACATCCATATAATGTATTTTCCATCCAAAGAAAGTATCAAGGAAAATAATCAGATGAAAAGAGTTCGTCTTTGGCAAGGGGGAAAAGGTTTCAGTGTAGTCGATTCCTTCTTGTTGAGAAAATCCCTTTGCAACAAGCATGCTCTATGTCTCTCAACAACACCTTCAAAGGTAAATTTGGTCTGATAGACCCATCAACACTTCAAATGTTCTTTCCTTATTGTCAGGGAACTAAGTCCCAAGTATGATTCTTCGGAAAAAAATCAATTTGTGTCTACATTTTATGCTCCCATTCATATTGTCTTTCAACATATGAACAGGTAATAGGATCATAAGTTTAAGGTACATGAGTCATCAAGGAGAAACTGAAATGTTGATCTTGACTTCAAGTTTTTTTTTTCAGGGGAGGCATCTCCATCATCAACTGCAAAATCTTCAATTGTCTTGGCATTCCATCTGGGTAGAAAAGAAACAGGTGAACTATGACTCACTTCAACAGGTCGATTAGAAGTCGAAGGGTGTTGATTTGACAAATGAATCAAAATAGAGGACAAAAAAATTGTTGATTAGTAGGTCGACGACCTAGAAAAAACAACAAGGATGTTTTCTTGTCTAGTCGAAGGACTGGTGTATGGAACATGAGAGCCATAGTTAGAGGCAACATCAAAGGGATAATCATGCAATAGTCCAGAGGAGGAATTCAACAACTTAATTTGAAAATACTTCTCATCAATCCGTACATTTCATCTCATGATGATTTGTTGTTTGAGAGGATCAAACATTCGATAGGATTTAGAATCTTCAAAGTATCCAATCATGATGCAAGCATGAATATTTACATCCAACTTATTTATACAATCATTAGGAATGTGAGCCCATGAAACACATCCAAACACATGGAGGTGGCTAATTGAAGGATGCTTCCCATAACATTGTTCAACTGGAGTCATGGAAGGAACAACTCTAGTCAAGATGCGACTAACAAAATAATTTACACAATACACCTCTTCAGTCCAGAAGTGAAGAGACAAATCCTTAGCATACAAAATACATCTAGCCATTTCGACTAATGTCTGATTCTTGTGTTATGCGATTCCAATCGACTAAGGTGTGTGAGGAACTAACCATTTCCTGTCAATAATATATCGAAGAAGGTATTATTCAATGGATATATGGAAATACACACCACCATTTTTTGTTCTCAATTGTTTTATGCATAGACCACATATATTTTTAACAAAGGCCCAAAACTCCTTGAAATTTTCAAAGGCAAGGTTCTTATTCTTCAAGAAAAAGACCCACGTAAAGTGAGAGAAATAATCAATAGAGGTTAAAATGTACCTTGCACCTCTAAATGAAGATAGATTGATGCAGTAGACATCACTATGAACCTGAGACACAATGAGAATCACAGAGACCATCTGGTCTTTTGACAAGGTTGAAGGATTAGACACACATGTATCCATTCGAGATGGAATTCATGCACTCCATTAACATCAACCTACTATTCATCAATAAGTAAATTAATACAAACACATATCCAAATAACAGATGAATGACACATTATAGATTAGAACCATTGTAGATTTATTATTCCTTCCATTCCATAACACACAAGTATACATAAAGTAAACTATATTCAACATCCATAGAGTTTCATGTCTCCATTAGATAATTCCCAAGAGTTACAACATACTACGCTCTCTGCAATCCTCATACCTCAAAGATATGATAGACTCATACTTATATTCATAAGCATTACAATATTACAAAGGCTCAGAATGAGCTTGACACAGAACACCTTAATGAATATTATATGTGAGTGTCTAACTCTCTAATCATCTAACTCTATTTATGATGTCATTGCTTCTTTTTATAGCTTTCTCTGCTCAAGATATTTGTCTCTTTCTGCTCTGCTCCACTAATTCTACTGAAAAAATACCTCACATGCTTATGGCACCTGCCTATACTCCATGTAGTCTTCCAGAATCATGGAAATATTAACTACCTCACCAACTCATCTTTTGTCATTTCCATGATCTCTTATTGTTGCTAGTTGTAATCGTTCGAGAAGATTTCCTAAAAATTTCATTCTAGATTTCGACATGTGGTTTATTGATTTTTGGTGCACCTCAAAAATTGGACCAGCATGCACTTGGTATAATTTTAGGCTTGGCGTGCAATATCAAAACTCATTCTGGCATGCACTTCTTGTCCTTCTTGACACATTTAGCTCAAGAACGCGCAAAAATTGGAATGGGTGCGCACACAACTTCGAAGGAGGGCGAATAAAACTTGGAATGACTGTGCACAACTTCATTTGTGCATGAAAACAAAATTAACCCAAAACTTTAGATGCCAATAGGCACCCACCACTATTACTTGACTCATCCCCAAGACAACAACTTTATGGAATTATCGCATCAACGAATGAGACAATGCTTCTGAGTTCTTTCACAAACTACTTAAAGAACCACTCAGGATCATTAACATAGCCCTTGAGATCTTGTGTGAGATGAATAGTAGCCTCGATGTCAACTGTTGTGGCCTCTGAAGATGTTAGGTTGGTTGTATTGATTTTTTCAATGAGAGGGTGGGAAACAACTTGCACGTAGAAAATTTGCATAAACAAGAACAAGAACTTATCGGTTGCATAAGTGATTATCTCAGACATAATTTGATGCTTATCTAATGCTGCAATGACCTCCTTCATTTTAGCTGCAATTTCCAGGATCCGACTGGCATGCTCCCTAAGAGGCAAAGAAGTCAAATATCTCTTTTGTTTTGTGACCTCTATTTCTGTCGCGTGAACCTGATCTATGAGTGTACATACTTCTAGAAAATTTTGCAGATCCGTACACAAGGAGAAGTTGTAGTCAACCATTTTGGGGAATGCTTCCACCTAAAGTTGGATATCGTGGAGAGCAGCTTGGGCCGACTTAATCCATTGTTGGAATTGCGTGGTGGTTTGATCAGTGTGGTCGATTGGTTGATGAAGGGCAGTGAGTTGTAGTTCTATATTTTTCAGGTGAGATTTTGTTGCCAAGAGTTTAAATCCAAGAGGGATGTCGTGCCATTATGAAGAAGTAGTGGGAATCTATTCATATAGGCTATCCAAGACTCCAAGAAGGTCGATGAATGTTGTACTAATATCATTGTACTGGGCATGGCCGGATTTTATGAGCAGAACGAAATGAATACAGATTATTATTAAAATATTTTTAACATAGAATAACAGATATACAGTAAAACTAGTTTCTATTCAATAAGGAAATAAGATGAAACTGTAAAATGCAGCAAAAAACAAGCTTGCTAGAATGGTGGTGGCTTATCTCTAAGAAGGGATGTGACAACTGTGCTCATTTGCAAGAAGATGATTACAATGAGGCTCTGAAGTCATTTTTACAATAAATAGGAATGTCAAAAACCCTATACATCTAAAAACCTAATGCTAGGAGATGAAGCACCAAAAGTCATGTGGGCCCCGTTTGGGTAAGTTAGTACATCAACTTCCCGAGGTCGTAACTTTTGCATACAATCCTCGTTTTAAGTGCACGATAGCCCATTGGAAAGGTCTATCCAAGGAATACACATGTTGGCATTAGACTTTGACTATGTCTACATTCTAACTATGGAAAGCCCTAAAAACGTTGTTTAGGGCCTCAAAATGGCCCCGGAAATCAAGGACCCGAAAACTAGGAAAAACCTGCCAAACTAGAAAACTGCGAAAATGAGCTAGACGAAATCAGTGGGAGCCCACAAACATCCATATGGATCAATCCTACCCCCTTAGGAAGAAATGGTCTCCATTGCGTTGAGTGCCCCCGTAAGATGAGGAAAGTTTTGATGAATTTGGCCCCGGGTGAGCCACTTGCCTTGGTGCAAGAGATACCTTGCTTTAACAACTCGATAAATTTGGATCCTTTGTTGGCTAGTGCCCTTGACCTGTGTGTCCAAAATATGATCATTCGATTCTTTTTGTATGCAATTTGGGTTGAGCTATGTTGGTGTCAATTGTTCTGCTATCTATGATTTTTCCAATAATGGTGGGAAATAAGGTCAAAGGAGATTCACGTTGAACATTGGGTGCAGGCCAAGGAAAGGAGGAATGTTAAGCTCAAAATAATTATCACCCACAACCTTGGATATGGTGTATGGCCCATAACAGAGTGGGTGAAGCTTCTAATGGGGCTCTGTAAGGTGTTACTTCTACAAGTGCAACCAAACTTTGTCGCCCACTTGAGACTTATGTGGCACCTGGTGTTGATCATGGCACTGCTTGTACTTGTCATTGGACTTATGTAGGATATCCTAAACCTATTGGCGGATATGTTGGATCCGCTCAATGAACCCATTGGAGTTGTCAGCTTCAGTTGGAGAAATAGATGAGTCGGTTGAGGTGACCGCAAGGGGTAGTGCAACATCTATGGGACCCAATGGTTGGAATCCAAACCCCACCTGAAAGGGGATGTGGCCGGTTGAGGTATGTAGGGATCGGTTGTAGCTATGATGAATATAGGGAAGACTCTCATCCCATGTGCGAGGGTGCTTGGAATTATACATACACAGGATATGCATGATCATTTGATTTATGACCTCAGTTTGGCCATTTTTCTAGGGGTGGAAGGTCATGGATTTTGTGAGCTTGGTGTCCAACAGTGACCAAAGGCTTGACCAGAATGTCATGAGAAATCGATTGTCCTGATCTGAGACAATGGTTTGTGGGATTCCAAAATGTACCCAGACTCATTCAAATAAAAGCTTGGTAGTGGCTTCTATTGTGATGCTCTTCTTGAAAGTGTACATAATCGCCATTTTAGAAAAGAGATCAACAACCACAAAAACACAGTCATTTCCTTGCTTGATGAATGGGAGGCCCGACATGTAGTTCATTGAGATGGATTCCCATGGCTTGTCAAGAGTAGGTGGAGTGGTGTACATTCCCTATTTCTTAGTGGTCGGTTTGTTAATAGCATAGGCAGTGCAAGACCTCATATACTTGTCGACCTCTTGTCAAAGTTTCGGTCAATAGAAATATTTATGCATCAATTCCACTGTCTTTTTTAAGCTGAAGTGTCCTACCACTCGACTGTAGTGGGCTTCCCATATCATCTTCACTCGCTCACTTGATGGAATGCAGATATGGCCCTGATGGCATAGTAGCTCATCCTAATGATGGAAATTAGCGACAAATATGTTTATGACCAACATTTGGTAGGTGGTGGTGAAGTCTGAGTCTATTTCATAGAGTTGAGGCCATCGAGAGGTCTGGCGGCCGCAAGAGTCTAGCACTGTGGTGAGTGTCGCGACTGGTGGTCTGTTGAGGAAATCAGCGATGCAGTTGGTGCTTCCTATTTTATACTTTATGTTGAGGTGGAATTACTACAAGTATGTGGACCACTTCTGATGGCAGTCATTTTGCAATTTTCCATTTGTCTAAATGAACTGCAGTGGATTATGATCTGTGTAGATGATTGTTTCCTTCCAAAGAATGTAATGTCTCCATTGGAGGAAGGCTTGCACAATGGAGTACATTTCTTTGTCGTAAGTAGCGTACTTACAGACAACATCTAATAGTGGCTCACTATGATAGGGGATGGGGTGGTCATGTTGAGTGAGAATGACACCCACAACATAGTCTAAAGCATTTGTATCGATATCAAAGGGTTGTTGTAGGTCGAGTAATGAAATTACTGGGGTTGAGCATAAGCACTGCTTCAAATCATGGAACGCTTGTTGTTGGGACCGGCCCCACACAAATTTTGTCTTACCACCACCCCTGTTTACTTGGATGAGGGCCCATGCAATATGGGATAATCCCAACATGAACCTGCGGTAGAAATTAGCAAGGCCCAAGAAGCTATGAAGTTCAATGAGTGTGGTTGGGGCTCGCCAGTCACAGATGACTTGGATCTTGGCTGGATCCACATGTACACCATGTTGATCAACGATGTAGCCTAGGTAATGGACCCTTTCCATGCCGAAGGAGCATTTTTCCAAGTTAGTGTATAGCTTGTGTTGTCTTAGGGTGTGCAGATCTTGTTGAATATGCTACAAGTATTCTACCCAAGTCTTGATGTAAATGAGTATGTCATCCAGATACACCACTACAAAAGTATTGGTGAATGGTCGTAGGATATCATCCATCATCCTCGTGAAAGTGGCTAGAGAATTTTTCAAACCAAAGGGCATGACCAACCATTCAAAAATATCTTCCTTTGACTTGAAGGCGGCCTTCCATACATATGTCTGCTCTATCCGGAACTGGTAGTAGCCTAACTTCATATCAATATTACTAAATTATTTGGCCCCCGTGAGATGATCAAGGAGGTCGTCGATTCAGGAAATCAGGTATCAATTTTTTACTGTGATTTTATTCAGGGCCCGATAATCAATGCAAAATCGCTAGGTTCCATCTTTTTTCTATACCAACACGATTGGGCTTCTGCAAGGCGATGAGATGCGATGGATGTGCCCCTTGTGGAGCAGTTTTTGGATTTGTCGCTTGATCTCCTCTTTCTCTAACAAAGAGCGAAAATAGACTGTCCCATTGGGCAGCGGTGCATCGGGGGTTAGATCGATGGGGTGCTTGACCTAACAATGTAGAGGTACCCCGGTAGGCGAGGAGAAGATATTTGAGTATTCTTCCACGACCTTACCCACTTTCTTTTGCTGTGTGGAGAGGTCGATCACAGAGACCCTAGATGTGGCTGCGATCTTTCGCTCATTCTGAGAGATAATCACGAAGAAGAAAAACTTCTGCATTTGAGAGATGGCCTTCCTGCATTGCTTAGCAGAGATCAAGGAAAGAGCACTAGGTGGGATTGCCTCGGGTATCCTGTATAATTTCTTGTTCAAAGTAGTAATAAAATTGCGAGGCCTAGACTCATATACAACATGATGTTTCCATAAATATGTTTGGCCCAAAAGAAAATTACAAACTTTGAGAGTGGAAACATCACACAATACCTTGTCTTTGAATGTCTTGATGACGTATGACAGGCGACATTGTTGGTTGACGTGGATGTCGCTTCCTTAGCGGAGCCATCCGATGATGTAGGGCTATGGGTGCGGTGTTGTCGGAAGGGCGAGTCGCTTGAAAACCTCTACTAAGATGAGGTTCTTCTGGCTACCACTATCAATGATGAAATGCAGCGAGGTACCCTTCACCCACATCTGTGAATGAAAAATGCGCTTGCCTTCCTCTTGCTCGTCTGGTTCACCAGGATCGAGTTTGGTGGTAGAAATGGTAACACTGGGTTCTGCATCAATGATTTGTCTCCCCCTTTCTGGATCTAACTCAGATTCAAAACCCGCATCTGATTCAGAGGCTTTCACCTCAGCCACCAGCGACTGCTTTGAGTGATAATCAACAGTGTTATGCCAGGGGCTCTTATGGAAGTCACACCACTTCCCAGTATGTTTCTTTGTCTTTCCTGTGTCCTTCTTTGCTTGAGGCTTGGACTGGTTGTCCTAAGGATGTTCATCTTTGCTATATCCTTTGTTCTATGGGTTGGGGCCACCCTTTCCTGGCTTTTTCTGTGAGGGGTTCCTAGGCCCAAACTGTCGTGTCTTTGGTTTGAGCTTCTACTCAATTTTGACAACATATCAGTAGGTCGCGCCCAAGGATGAGATTTCCATAAACTCCATTTCATCCTATATGTATCTATGTAGACCGACGCGATACTTGAGCACCAGATGTCGCTCAGAATCTTTGATATCCAGCTTCATGCGTAAGGTATGGAAGATATTTTTGAACTCGGACACTGCTTGGTCTCTTTCCTGCCAAAGTGTGGTCCATTTTGTGTACAGGTCATCATAACTTCTAGCAAGGTAGTATTGTTCCTTAATAGTGTCCTTGAAGAACTCCCAGATGACCTCAACTGTAAATAATGAGGGTTTCTTTGTTTCCTTTTGCTCACAGAAATTTTCCCACCAATCTTTGACATGGGGAACAACTTCAAGGAGAGAAAAAGTAATTGTTTCTCTATTTGAGAAGTTATGGACAAAGAAATACCCTTCTAGCAGATTCAACCATTTGTCTACAACATCTGCGTTTAATTGACCTTCAAATATAGGAATATCGAAGTTGATTTGTACCTTGAAAGGGGTGGCACCTCAATTTTAGGAAGATGTGTTGCTTGTTGGTAGTCGCCGACAGATTTGCGCAAAACTATCTATAATCTCGTTCCTCTGTTGCGTGAGGGATTCCTCGAGAAACATTTTGAAAGGATTTCCTGTCCCATCGACTTTCTTTTCTCCCGCCATGAGAGGTCACTTGGACATGCGAGATATTTTGTCCTCAAGAGAAACAAGATCGAGACCCAATTCTTTGTACCCTAACCTCGTTGGGGACATGCATTAAGAACGACAAGGAGTAGACTGCTTTAATACCACTGATCCAAATTTTATAAGCAGAATGAAATGAATACAGATTATTATTAAAAGATTCTTAACACAGAATAACAGATATACAGTAAAACGGGTTTCTATCCAATAAGGAAATAAGATGAAACTGTAAAATGCAGCGAAAATCGAGCTTGCTAGAATGGTGGCAGCTTATCTCTGAGAAGAGATGTGACGGTTTTGCTCATTCGAAAGAAGATGATTACAATGAGGCTCTGAAGGTCTTTTTACAATAAATAGAAATGTCAAAAACCCTATACATCCAAAAACCTAACCCTAGAAGATGAAGCACCAAAATTCATGTGGGCCCCATTTTGGTAAGTTAATACATCAATTTCCTGGGGTCGTAACTTTTGCATATGATCTTCGTTTTAGGTGCATGATATCTCATTGGAAAGGTCTATCTGAGGAATATGCATGTTGTCGTCAAGCTTTGAGTCTATTTACAATTTGATCTTGGTGAGCCCTAAAAACGCACTTTAGGGCCTCAAAACGGCCCCAGAAGTCAAGGACCCGAAAGCTAGGAAAAAACTGCCAAAATGAGCAAGTTAGAATCGGTGGGAGGCCATCGACATCCATCTAGATCACATCAGGCACATCTATGATTACAATATCCATTAATAGAGAGATATTTGGGTTAGATTAACCTTCAAGTCCTTAATGAAACCATACAACTCGATTTCTTTTGAATATATTTGACACACATTCCTATCAAGTCTTGTGGTTTTTAGGCCCAACTGGTACATGAACTATAAAGACATCACAATGGTGGAGACCCAAAATATAACATATAGTTATAGAGAACTAAGTTATTCAATGAAGAAAATTGCATGACCTCCATTCTTTCTATCATAATTCATTTTTTGTTACACTACAAGAGGGTCCTTGGGTGTCTCTTCAACACTCGTGAACTTTTTCACTTTATCCATCTGGGAAGTAATTTTGATTATATCAAAAAGGGGAACATGGACCGTCACTTTAACTAAGATATTGGTCACATTAACATTTAATTTCACATTATCATTCTTGTTCGATGTTGATGGAGGTGTTCAATCAATATTTAAAGGAAAGGGAAATCTAGTCCAACCTTTCTTTGGTGGCTCAAAAGTACTACCAAGTTGTGAA
>ML811448.1:154809-170133 GCA_009831015.1 Picea engelmannii
CTTGTCAAGTGCAAGATATTTTCCTGCTCCTTTGTCAAGTGCGTGCATCATGATGGTTGTATTTCTACATAAGGTGGCATGACTTGGTCAGTCAATCAATCAAATCAGAGTCAATGTATACAAAGTTTCATGTAGTAAACCGAAGAAGAAAACCGTGCCTCCACAGAAGGTGACAGGTTTGACATGAATAAAATATCAATCAATCAAATCAGAGTCAATGTATACAAAGTTTCATGCAGTAAATCGAAGAAGAAAACCGTGCCTCCAGAGAAGGTGACAGATTTGACATGAATAAAAATATAAAATGTTTGAGTAGAAAACCAAATAATCGGGCCGTACCTGCTTTACGAAAGGTCTGTGATTAGCCAGAAATATGTGTTACAGTGTTTGTGTTGAATACGTTAAGGTTTTTTCATTTCAGTTTAGCATTAGGTAGAGATAATGTACTGTGCAATGAATCCGTCCAATCGAAGTCCATTCATTTCCCTACGTAGTGAAGCCTACTGCGTCCTAGGTTTACCGGAAAAACTCTATAAATACAATATTTCCCCATGGCGCTCAGCACAGCATTTCAGTTTCTGTGTAGTCTCCGGACTCCTGGAACGTGTTGCTGTAACCTGCGCGTATTCTCGTGTACATTAACGCCGAGAATCGAACTCCGGTTGATCAGCTTTAAAATGGAACCGTGGGATCAAAATACGATGGGTGCCTCAGCCCGGGCTCTCGCAGCAGGGGCAGATTCGTCTTCTAATGGCAGTAGTTGTACTATCGATCGTAATTCTGGAAAAAAGAAGAAACGGCCGAGACATTCAAAGTCAAATCCCGCCACAGTTGTGATCACAGACCCACACAGTTTCCGCGCAGAGGTGCACAAGTTCACAGGAATGCCCACGGCCCTCGATAGCAGTACAACTGAAGATTCCGAGAGGCGGCGTTTGATCTTCAAGCCCAGGGCCCAGCGAGGAGTAATTAATGTACCACTGACGACGAGTTCTACAATTTGTTGCAATCTCCCTTTAACTGATCATGTTCTCGAGCTTCCACTAATAGAAGGCGATCATTCGGTTCAAGCCCATGCGTGTAATTCTATGTTGCAGCTTCCTGCTTTCAGCGATAACAAAGCAAGCAATCACACATCTGGTAATAGAGTTGCCTTGCTGTTTGAGGAGCTTTGGGAAGAATTAGAGCTCACTGAAAATGCTGCAATATGACATTGACTTTTCTTGGTTGTTTCCTTGCTGAGAACTCTGTGAGAAGGTTTCTCGTTTATTAACATGTGTTTTTTCAGAAGGTTCTTTTAATGAAGCGATTCTAGCATGGAAGCTTCTCCGTCTACTGTGAAGGTTTTGCTTTGGAGTTTATTTGCTCTTAATGAAGTAAGTGTAGGATAACAGGAAAAATATTCTAGGTTTAGGATGGCTGCAGTCGGAAAGAACTTTTATCTGACCATGTTTGGCCAAAATCTATGTTATTGGAAAATCTAAGTGTTTCTCATGCTGTATTTTTGTTAAAAAAAAAAGAATTTGGCAGTTCTTAATCCATTGGAAAGCTCTTGAATTGATTAACTTGATTCTGCTTTCCCGTACATTTTGATTACTTGTATCAAATTTTATATATTAAGGGGTTGAAACATTTACTTAATATGATTAAAAAATTATTGTGTGATTGTGATAATCTAATTGCTAAGTTTAAATGATTAGCAAATTTAATTCCAACCCTTTCATATTTTCACTTCATTCCTCGCTAGTTTAGTGTGATTTTCTTCCATTATTTATTCAACCAGAGATTTTCACACCAAATTGGTGTATGAGATCCCTTGTTTGTGAGACAAAGAAGCTATTTCACTGATAAAGTCTAAGGAGATATACATACCCTACCCCCTCTGGATTTGAACTTGTAACCTCTTCTAAGCAAACATATGTTCTTATTTATGTTATGTATGAGATTGATATTAGTTTTTTTTTAACTATTATTCAAATTAAAACTACTTTTTAATTATTTTGAAATAAACTTTATAAGTTTTTTTTTTCATATTTTTCAATTACAAGAAATTGTTGAAATTATAAATTTAAATGCTGCTGAATTTATTTATAGTTAAAAATAAAATTTAAACAATAAAAAAATTCAATTTCACCCAAATTTAATGAGATGCATCTTTTATATTTATTAGAAAGTCTACTGTCTTAGCTCTAATATCATAGCTCTCTACAAAAACAAAAAAAAAATCAGAATAGAAGGCAGGATAGATAGGAGAATATGATGCATGCTTATTTGGCATTAATGTTGGTACTAGAAAAATGTAGCCATGAAAACCCAAGCCTTAATCAGATACATTTTTTATATTTATTAGAAAGTCTATTGTCTTAGCTCTAATATCATAGCTCTCTACAAAAAAAACAATAGAAATGAGATGTACGATTCATGTTAAAAAATACAGAATAGCAGACAAGATAGATAGGAGAATATGATGCATGCTTATTTGGCATTAATGTTGGTACTAAAAAAATGTAACCATGAAAACCCAAGCCATCCTGTCCATTGTGATCATTAGAATCCCATGAGCCTGAACTAATTAAACGCTAATGCAAATTCTGCAATACATCTCTAAGAAATGAATTCAGGTATAGGGTATTGTAATGTCCCCACTTTGGGACATCATCACAATGCAGAGATTTATGATGACCAAAGTAGCCAGATGGATGTTATAGCGAGTACAGGGGTATTTGAGAGGCATTGTGGGGTCCAGCTTGCATTGACCATCATATTCCATCATTATAAGCCATTCCGCACAGGTTGGCTTTGGTTTCATTGCATTCCGACGATTTCCATGATTTTGACTATTTTGAGCTATAAGTTAATTGAAATCACTGAAGAGGTCATTTTGGGCACATTACTTGCAGGAACCTCTCAGTGTAATAGCTCATTGGAATCGAGAGGAACAACACTACAGGATGGGATGGCTAGAAGTGACTTTTAGTGGCCACGGAAGCCACAAGGAGAGATAAGGTGTTTTTCAGAGGTTAAAAGGTTAATTAATTAATTAAAGTAATTTAATTAATTAATTAAATATTAATAAAATAAAAGTCACTTTGGAGGGACAAGGTGAGCCAAAAAGTATAAAAGGAAAGCAAAGGCCTCTACTCATCATTCATGTCTTTCTATCTTTTGATATCTGGCTTCTAGCTAGTGAGCCCAGCATTGGGGGTTTTGAGGGTTTTGACTTAACAAACCCTAGAGGACGATTCAGTGGTGAAAGTTTCCACCTAACTTGTCCCAAGCTTGGTCTCGGAGATGCAATACACTTCCACACCATTCTAGGTCCAGATCTACTCAGTTGCAGGAGGGTTCTACATCAGTTGTATGTGCAGGTAGAGAAAGAGCGCACCATTTGAGGGTTTCCAGCAAGGGGGGCGCACCATCCATTGAGGGAAGTTCATTGCAGGTGGTTGGCAGGGTTTTTGGAGATTCTATCACCTAGGTTCTTCTTGCAGGGTCTTCACCATCATCCCTAGTGTTTTCTGAGAGAGTTTTATGGTACAGATGATTTGTTAGAGCATTGGGACGAATTGAAGAGAAGGAGGGCGTTTCTGAGATTCAGATCTAGTAAGTTTGGAGGGGTTACACTTTAGATCTGACCCTGAGACTTCACCTAGTGGCTTGTAGTGTCCCGATCTATATTCCTGGGGAGTTTCAGAGCATTTGGAGGCCTCCTTCATCAGGGCCAAATTATCTAGGGTTTCAGTCATCCAGTGGGGCGCACCATTCAGATGGAGGAGTTCAGATCTATAGGGTTTGAGAGGGATCTTGGAGATTTGGGCACCTGGGTTGTTCTTGCCATCACCCAATCTACTGTTTGGCATATTTCTTGAGGTGATTGGACATCTTTGGCACCAGGGCCGAATTGTTGAGGAGCTTCAGCTATCCAACAGGACGTGGCATTGGTCTTCATCTCTTATCCAACCTTTGGAGGCTTATTTTGTATTGTTGGGAGCATTTTGTAGCAGCTCTGTTGTCTATCTTCTTGTCCATCTGTTGAGCATTCCATATCGACATCTTCATTGTAGCAGGTTTCTTTATTTCATGAATAAAAGCAGTTTGAAATGTTTTGGCTTGTCTATCATATTACATATGGTTAAGGTATGTTCCATGGTTGTCTCTTCTTGTTATTTTATGGAAACATTCATATAAACACATCAGTAAACCCTAAGGCTGAAATCAAGTGGCCATTCAACAAGTAAACACACCTAAACAAGTAATTCAACAAAGTGTTTGACGAAATGCCACAACCAGAAAAAGTTTCAAAAGACCCAAAACCATGATGATCCTTGCATAATGGCTTGGGATCATTACAGTGGTATCATAGCTTAAATCCTTCTAACCCGAGGGGTATTTCATAGGGATGAATGGATAGTTGGAAGGAAATGGATAAGATAGCCTTGGAGATGACATGCTTGGAGATAACATATTCTGGCCTTAGTGAGGAAAATAGGGCTCTCATAACCTTTCCTCAGTATGTAGCCTTTAGAAAGCCCGATTGGAGAAAATGGGATATTTTACATGGGATCATCATAACAGATAAAAAGAAAAAGAAAAAGCAGCTAGATGGTGGGAAGAACAGAGAAACCCCACACCCATTAGGATCATGCAACCTTGCTACAGTTGCAAGGGGCCATGGGAACTAGATCATAGGTGCAGAGGTAAGGATCAGAAGCACACTAGTGAGGTACACTATGACAGTGATGATGAGATGTGTGAGGATGGAGCAATAGATGTGGATTTAGAGCAGTCAGATGATGACAGTGACTCTGGCACAGAGGCTAGTGATAGTGACTCTACTTCAGAGGATAGTGATGATGACTCTTGCACGCCTGAGGAGGATGATGACCCTTGTGTAGTGGATAGGCAGTTGGATGGATAGGACGATAGCACCAGTGTCTCAGCAGACATGTCACATACCATTGATGACCTTACGCCTCAGCAGAGTGGTGACACTAGTGAGGAGTCACACGTGTTAGCACTTAGAGATGATGAGCTTCCTATGGGGGTCGTGACACATCTGTCACCTATTCAGAAACCCATGATAGCCATGTCACATGAGGGGATCAGTGGCATGTCAGGTATGATGGATGAGCCTAGTGTGAGGGATGGACACTGTGGACAGGTAGACCCACAGATCCAGGAGGAGGTACATGATGTATAGGCAGTTGACCTCACACATACATGACAACCAGAGGAGAGGGAGTCACAGCTATTGGAGACTCCATTGGTTGAGCATATTGCAGAGGCTGACAGGTTGATGGAGCGCTTACTTCCAGGATCGGCTTGCATTGATGAGGATGCACTCTTTAGTATTCAGGATGACCATAGCATGTGTCTAGACACAACTATATGGGATCCAGGCACAGAGGATAGTAGCAGGTTGAGTGCACAGGAGGACACAACTGCT
The DNA here is from genome assembly GCA_009831015.1 of Picea engelmannii. NCBI lineage: Eukaryota > Viridiplantae > Streptophyta > Pinopsida > Pinales > Pinaceae > Picea > Picea engelmannii. The sequence goes on from ML811448.1 coordinate 160,256, forward strand.
CATACATGATACAGTGTGATTCAGGGGGAGATAATGCAGTGGCATACATGAGTACCTAGCAACACGATAGACAATGGACAGTTCAACACGTCATCTTATGTAGAGGGTGTTGTTGGGGATTCCAGAGTTGACACTAGCAGGACTAACACTAGCAGTGAGGGGTCTGAGATGGCACCTTAACATGACCATGATCAGGATTCACACCACTTAGCAGCACAGTTGAGAGTTAGTGAGGCTATGATCATGGCAGCCACTAGACGCATTGATGACATGCATGCAGTGATGGCAGATTACTGCTGGAGAGCATCAGGGGCACATGGTAGTTCAAATGAGGGGATTTCCATGGATGATTTTCATACTCTCATGGAGAGAGTATCTGTGATGAGGACTGACTACCAGCAGTTGTTGACAGACAGGGATTATCTACTGAGGATTGGTGAGATGTATCATGAGGCTATGAGGGAGAAGGAGTTGGATATGGACCGACTCACTCAGGAGTTGGAGAGCACTCGAGGATTCTTGAGAGGCACACAGACCGCCCTTCAAGAATCAGAGTCTAGGAAAGATGAGTCTCTTGAGGAGATCCATCAGAGATCTACTTCTTCTGTCTTAGTGGACACTCAGATGTATCGGTCAGTCATGTTGATAGAGGATGTTGATGATCTAGCAGAGGAGCACCAGTTGATGGAGGACACTTCCATTTGTGTCTTGGGAGTGGTTGATCTCCATATAGAGGTTGATCTAGCAGTACGCCCAGGATATGTGATGTAGCATGAGTCTACGAGAGATTACAAGAGTATGTCGGAGCATATAGTGATGAGTGATAGCTCACAAAGACATGTCGAGATGTATGATGAGATTCAGAGGGGTTTATTGACTTGCATGGAGGAGACACACTTAGGGGAGTATGCATATTTCACTCTTTTGCAGCAACCCATAGTTATGAGTGAGCACCTTCACCAGATTAGCAGTTGCATGAAGAGAGATAGACAGTGGCTGAGAGAATGGAGATTACCTAGGCCAAGGCCATCTGACATGAGTACCTTTACGACATCCAACCAGAGAGAGAGGGATCACCATAGGAAGCCAGTTGAGACTTGGTGTGTGAGAGAGAGCATCATGGGCCAGGTGGTAGCAGATGAGCACATAGGGCTTATGACAGTGATCAGTCTCACACAGGAGTAGGTAGAGGAGATTGGAAGTGATAAACTTCCAAGTTTTTCATGGGACCCAGGAGTCTGTTTTGTTAGCACGATGTTCATGTTGACCTAGGTTGCACCAGAGAGCCACACACTCCACCTTAGTTTGGTTTGGAGTGGGTCTGCAGGTACTTGTCCTATGGGGCGATACCTTTCCTTCCGCTTGATCATCATGATAGGGAATGGAGATGTTTGGACAGGTACTTCTTCTACAGAGGTGTCTTCACTGGTATAGTTTCGGGACAACAGGTCCAATGGTCACAAGTATTTCAGCTGGAGGACCCAGGAGAGGAGGGTTCATGATGTATGCAGGTGGCAGATGGTCATTGTCAAAGTAGTGTAGTGTCATCATGAGAATCTTCGACAAAGGTTAGCATGGGATCCAGGGATTGAAAGATTTGGCATTTCACGGATTCACAGGAGAGAGTGGACCATTGCAGGGGAAAGTTATTCTAACTTTCCATTGAGCTTCAGTGTTGAGAGGAGCGCACCGCTTGTGGGTATCTCACGAAGGTCTTGCAGTACCTCATTCTAGCATCACCATGTGCAATTGATGGAGGCCGTGTGGATATTGGTAGAGATTTGGAGGATGGAATCATTCCGAGATGAGGCCATGTGTCATGTGCAGGAGGTTCACAGAGTTGATATCTTTTAGGGCTATGCTTGGTAGAGTATTGCAGTTCACTTCGTGATATGGGATCCAGGGGGTGGAGTATACTATTGTTCGTCTTTCGATGGGTTCTATTATGTACCCCATAGGTGGACATGGGATCCTAGTATTTTACTTGGAGGGATTTGGGTATTTCTTGAGGACAAACAATTTTCTAGCAGGGAGGACTGTAATGTCCCCACTTTGGGACATCATCATAGTGCAGAGATTTATGATGACCAGAGTAGCCAGATGGATGTTATAGCAAGCACAGGGATATTGGAGAGGCATTGTGGGGTCCAGCTTGCATTAACCATCATATTCCATCATTATAAGCCATTCCGCACAGGCTGGCTTTGGTTTCATTGCATTCCGACGATTTCCATGATTTTGACTATTTTGAGCTATAAGTTAATTGAAATCACTAAAGAGGTCATTTTGGGCACATTAATTGGAGTAACCTCTCAGTGTAATAGCTCATTGGAATCGAGAGGAGAAACACTACACGATGGGATGGATAGAAGTGACTTCCAGTGGCCAAGGAAGCCACAAGGAGAGATAAGGTGTTTTTCAGAGGTAAAAAGGTTAATTAATTAATTAAAGTGATTTAATTAATTAATTAAATATTAATAAAATGAAAGTCACTTTGGAGGGACAAGGTGAGCCAAAAAGTATAAAAGGAAGGCAAGGGCCTCTACTCATCATTCATGTCTTTCTATCTTTTGATATCTGGCTTCTAGCTAGTGAGCCCAACATTGGGGGTTTTGAGGGTTTTGACTTAACAAACCCTAGAGGATGATTCGATGGTGAAAGATTCCACCTAACTTGTCCCAAGCTTGGTCTCGGAGATGCAATACGCTCCCACACCATTCTATTTCCATATCTACTCAGTTGCAGGAGGGTTTTACATCAGTTGTATGTGCAGGTAGAGAAAGAACGCACCATTTGAGGGTTTCCAGCAAGGGGGGCACACCATCCATTGAGGGAAGTTCATTGCAGGTGTTTGGTAGGTTTTTTGGAGATTCTATCACCTGGGTTCTTCTTCCAGGGTATTCACCATCATCCCCAGTGTTTTCTGAGAAAGTTTTATCGTACAGATGATTTGCTAGAGCATTGGGACGAATTGAAGAGAAGGAGGGCATTTCTGAGATTCAGATCTAGTCAGTTTGGATGGGTTACACTTTAGATCTGACCCTGATACTTCACCTAGTGACTTGTAGTGTCTCGATCTATATTCCTGGGGAGTTTCAGAGCATTTGGAGGCCTCCTTCATCAGGGCCAAATTATCTAGGGTTTCAGTCATCCAGTGGGGCGCACCATTCAGTGGAGGAGTTCAGATCTATAGGGTTTGAGAGGGATCTTGGAGATTTGGGCACCTGGGTTGTTCTTTCCATCACCCAATTTACTATTTGGCATCTTTCTTGAGGTGATTGGACATCTTTGGCACCAGGGCCGAATTGTTGAGGAGCTTTAGCTATCCAACATGATGTGGCATTGGTCTTCATCTCTTATCTAGCCTTTGGAGGATTATTTTGTATTGTCGGGAGCATTTTGTAGCAACTCTATTGTCTATCTTCTTGGCCATCTGTTGAGCATTCCAGATTGACATCTTCATTGTAGCAGGTTTCTCTATTTCATGAATAAAAACAGTTTTGGATGTTTTGGCTTGTCTATCATATTGCATATGGTTGAGGTATGTTCCATGGTAGTCGCTTCTTGTTATTTGCTGAAAACATTCATATAAACACATCAGTAAACCTAAGGCCGAAATCAAGTGGTCATTCAACAAGTAAACACACCTAAACAAGTAATTCAACAAAGTGTTTTACGAAATGCCACAACCAGAAAATGTTTCAAAAGACCCAAAACCGTGATGATCCTTGCATAATGGCTTGGGATCATTACATGTATGCTTGTGGTTGGTTGTCTTCAATCCTTAGTCACATGTGTAGAATATTGCTTACTCGTGGGTATAGGGTATGCATGTGGCTGGTTGTTGTAGTATGTCTTCAATCCCTAATTACATGTTATGAATTTCTTATTCCTAATAAGGAGATTATGGTATGAGTGTTGGTCTTAATAATATTATTACTTGCATAGCACTATTATATGTCTATATCTACACTATTAAAAAAATTATTCAGTTACTCTAATTCATCATTTTAAAATATCATTTTAAAGTTATTTTAAGGAGATTTTGGGAATCCATTATACTATAATTTACATGTAAGATTGAAGACTATTATATGTCAATATCTAAACTATTAAAAAAATTATTCAGTTACTCTAATTCATCATTTTAAAGTTATTTTAAGGAGATTTTGGGAATCCATTATACTAGAGTTTACATGTAAGATTGAAGAATATTATTCCAAGGAAGTTTTTAAGAAGAAAATTGTATCATAAAGTGTTGGGTTGTAATAACACATCTTGCACTTACATTTTCTTGGTCTCAAGCATTTGGCTTTCCATATGTCTCGAAATGTTTGAGAATCTCATATTTATATGTAGAGGCTCAAGATGAGCTTCTTGAGATTTGTAAACTCATTTTCCCATTTGGTTGAGAAATAAGAATATCATTTCCCCCATTTCATTCATGGCTACTCTAAGATGTGTTTTCTTTCTTTCTCTATTGTTGCATGTGAGATGTGTTTTCCTTATTTCTCTAGTGTTGCATGTGAGATATGTTTATTATTCTTTGTTTTAACAATTGTGTCTGTAGGCCGACCACAACAAGTGGTATCAGAGCAAGGTTTTCATGATCCAAAAAGAGACAAGTGCAAGTAGATTGATATAGTGGGCATGAGGTTGCAAAGGCAAAGGATCTGGCAAATCCATGTTAGGAGGTGGATGCTCTGATCCGGTACATTAGTGCGCTAAGTATTACTTTCTTGGTGCTCAATTTTTCAATGATCGAGGAGGAGAAGATCATGGCGAGCAATTTGGTGGAAGAATGCATTAAGAGCCACTACATAGAGGAGAAATCGAGTGGAATTTGACTACCCTTGGATTTGATGTTAGTTTGATATTTTATTTTGGATTAACAAATCTATGCACTGTATAGAGTGACTATCTACAGAGTGATGGAGTGTTGTTTTACTATATTCATATGAATAATTTATAAGCACATGACAACCTATTTCTTCTCTCATTATAACGTTGGCACAAGCATCATAGTGAACATAGTTACCAACTTAACGAGAACTCTCTAGAGTTCTCGTTTTTTGGGGGGTCCAATTTTTTACCTCGTTTTTAAAAATGGTGCTACCGGTAGCATCCCCTCTCTGTTTTTAGCTGATTTTTGATATTTTAAATTTTTCGATCCACAATGTTTCCACAATATTTTTTTAAATGCTCATTTTTCATCTATTTTCATTTCTCTCTCTCTCTCTCTCTCTCTCTCTCTCTCTCTCTCTATATATATATATATATATATATTGTTTTTATTGAACTCCTTTTTTAGTCTTTTTTTCATGCTTATTTCAATCTTAAAATTGTTTTTTACCATTTACTTTTTCGAAGTTACGATTTTTCATAGAATTTTATCTCCTTAATTAATTTATTGTTCCATACTTTTTAAATATTTAAAAACATCATTTTTAACACATTGTTTACCTTTACTTCAATAAATCGAAAAAAATTGTAGTTAAATAACACTACTTTTGAATATTTATAAAAAAAATACACATTTTATAGCCATATATCATAAAAAACCTATACATTTTGGTACATATTCCTTAAAATAACATGTCAAATAAAGCATTTTAATGGACATAATTGAACAAATAAAGTCTAAATTTTATAAAAAATTATCATTTTCTTTCATATTTTTATACATTTAAAGTTAAAAAATGACAACATTTAATAAAAATTTCCAATGTACAGTGATTCACATATAAATAAAATGAAAAAAGAAACAATAAAAAGATTCATCACAAAACAAAAAGAGATACATCTTTGTTCTTATTTTCAAATATGAAAGTCAAATCATTACAGTTATAACTCATAAAAAATTTGCAAAATTGAGCATCGTCTTCAAAGGCATCTTTAAACTAATCAACAATATCATATATCCCAAATTCATCATGCTCAACAGACACATTATCATCTTCTTCGACGTCATTTTGTGCTTCCATTGTGTCATTTTTTTCTTCCATTGGTTCTTTGATATCTGCAAGTTCTCCAAAGTGATCCTTTCCAATCATTCCTCCTAATGGTACTTGAGGTTCCTTTGACAATTTTTCCACCTTTGATTCACTAAAATATCATTTCCTCAAGCCAACTTCTTGCATTTCATCTGAAAGAGATGGAATAACATTAATTCTTTGTTGAATAAAACTGCACTGTATTGGGTCACTTTCAATGGCTATGCAATTCCTTCCTTTCTGTAGGTAACATGCTAATGTTGTACCTAATCACCAAATACAAAATAAATAATGAAGTTAGATACTATAAAAACATAAATTAAAAATAATCTAAGATTGAAGTATGATTTCATAAATATTATATCATAATTCTTATCTGAACCCGAGAACAAATCCAAAACACAATCTCCTTCATTTGAAAATTTATCTATATGATAATTAATTAATGCTTGTGGTTTTTGATAAATGTTAATCATCTCTCCTTTCAAATCTTTTTCCTCATATGTTATCTTTCTAACCACAACATTGTATACCAATATACTACTAGGAGTCTCCCCATCATTTGCATTGACAAGAATAGAATTATAAGAATCATCTTTTGTCTAGTTTGCAAGATGTATACTCTCAAAATCATGTTTAAATGATTATTTCTTGGAGATTTGAATATTTGGCTTGTGCCTGTAATAGAAATAAGTGAAATTTCAATTAACTTGTGAATTAATAAAATTGTAAATTATAATATTAATTGTTAAACATTCACTTTCAATATCTTACCAAATAAACTGTCTCATTGTCTTTTGTTTCCCCTTGAAACTTGATTGTACTAATCCTTGTTGTGTGTTTGAATGAAATACTAGAAATCTCCAAAATGGTGATGTTGTAACTTCTATAAATCCCATAACCACTTTTCTGAAAGCTTGGTAAGTATAAGGATTAGTATCATATTCAATGTTTGGGATATTATAACCATGAGGGATATCCACAATAACTAGGAAGTATTCTTTTTAAGGAACAATACTTGCAATTTTTTCACAATCACCTAATATCACTTTATATTGAACAGTGTCGAGCCCATTCCAAATGTAGTGATCAAGGGTGTTATCAAGTTGAACATTTTGAACACGTCTCCTTCTTTCTCTTTCAAACTTAGCTTTTTGAATAAATTTTTTGAAAGTTTCAGGTACTCCATCTGCATTCTTCTTTGGCATCTTTAATGAAACAAACAAACATATAGTTATATATCTATAACTATTAAAATATAAATAAATTAACTTACACACGAATAATATGAATGCAATAAATCAACATACCTTTTTGAATGCAACAAAAATTGTTTCAATACTGCTGAAGAGCTTGAATCTGAATAGTTGAGTTTAACATCATCCCAACTTTATTCATTCAACATCTTGACCATTTCCTCTTGTATTTTCATATACACCTTGTGACTAAATAAAACAAAAATAATGTTAAACTGACATTAAACTGAAAAAATTAATTATCTTGTCTTAACATAAATAAAAATAACTCAACAGACTTACTTTTTAAATTCATTACACATTTCTTCCATTGACAATTCTCCCGACCTAACACGTGATAATATACTTATGATAAGTTTATCATCCTTCACTCCATGTATTGATCTCCAAGTTGTTATAGTCATATCATCAGGAAGATTTTTTATGTCGGGACTTGTCTTACTTGTGCCACATATCAATGGTTTAGCCTTCTTAACTCTCTGATTCTTTATACTAACATTTTCCCATAGGGTGAAGATCTCATCTATCAAATCCCATACCTGTCAAGTTCTAAATCCCAATTGAAAATAGTTATCCACAGATCTAAATATATCACTTCCTTTGCGATATTTTTCTTTTGTATTTTCATCATCAAGTGAGAATCCTATTTCCATGCAACATTTCTTATGAAACTTAACATCAACATTTGATCTCTCCCCATGGCATATTTCAGAAAATTCATTGTGGATAAATGTCACCCTTTGCATGAAGGTCATAGATATTATGTACTCATTATCTGTGTTATTATCCCATGCTAGTAACTTTTCTTCTAACTATGTCAAACCTGCATAAATTATGCATTTGAATGTCTCGAAAAGAGGATTATTGGGGGGTGAAATCACGAAGGTGGGTTACACTTTCATGACAATCCGGTCTCCAAAATTCCGAAAAACATTTTTTCGGCCGAACTAATAATTTTTTTCGGCCGAAAGATATTGTTTTCGGCCGAACTATTTTTCGGCTGAAAAAATAAACGTCAAATCGAACTGTGCAATAAATTCCCCCTCGATTTGCGTGTACAAATTTAGTCGGCCGGATATTTTCTTTTTGGCAATCTTCTTTCGGCCGAAAGATTGTTCAGTCAAACTATTTTTTGGCCGAACAAAGTTTCAGCCGAAAAGTTGTTCGGCCGAACAATCTTTCGACCGAAAGATTGTTTATATATTAACCACACAACGATTTTGATACATTTCACAAAATTTGGCGTCGTTTATTGGGAGCAGAGGTCGTGAGGTCATGAGCGCATATTTGTTCGTCGGGAGGTCGTGAGCGCAGGGTTCGTCGTTGGATTTGCGAGCGTGGACACGCCAAACAACAGGTAAGTTTCAAATGTAATAGGTTTTAAATGTATTTAGTTTTAAATGAAATTAGTGTTATATGTAATCGGTAATTGTTGTACTGTGAGGGGGCCGCAGGTGGCCAGCCCTATGGCCAAGCCGTGGGCATGCCCATGGCTTGGCCACAGGGCTGGCCACCTGCGACCAAATTAGTTTTAAATGTAATCGGTAATAAGTAATCGGTAATGTAATCGTTAATTGTTGTATTGTGAGGGGGCCGCGGGTGGCCAAGCTGTGGGCATGCCCACGGTTTGGCCACAGGGCTGGCCACCTGCGGCCAAATTAGTTTTAAATGTAATCAGTAATAAGTAATCGGTAATGTAATCGATAATTGTTGTACTGCAAGGGGGTCACGGGTGGCCAGCCCTGTGGCCAAGCCATGGGCGTGCCCATGGCTTGGCCACAGGGCTGGCTACCCACAGCCAAATTAATTTTAAATGTAATCGGTAATAAGTAATCAGTAATGTAATTGGTAATTGTTGTACTGTGAGCGGGCCGCAGGTGGCCATAGGGCTGGCCACCCACGGCCAAAATTTTATTGTTGGACTGTGAAGGGGCCGCGGGTGGCCAGTCGTGTGGCCAAGCCGTGGGCGTGCCCACGACTTGGCCGTAGGGCTGGCCACTCGTGGCCAAAATTTTATTGTTGGACTGTGAGGGGGCTGCGGGTGGCCAGCCTTGTGGCCAAGCCATGGGCATGCCCACGGCTTGGTCACAGGGCTAGCCACCCGCGGCCAAAATTTTACTTCGATGTTTATATTATTTTTAAATCTCTTGAAGACATCATATGTTTAAGCAGCCTTAGATACATCACCTAACGAGTATCTGCATCCTAGATTTGGTAGCTTGTAGCCGCCTACCCTACTGTGTTTATTAGTCTTGCCCACCCTCGAAAGAATGTCCAAACCCAACCCATGATCGGTCAACCTGTTATCAATTTGTCTTATTTTGAATTTACATGTCATAAATCAACAGAATGCTAACATACTTGAATAAGAATAAGATCTTATGATAAAGGGTCTGTATTTTAATTCATAGACTTTTTAATAAAAACAATGTTTGAAATCTCTTAACTTTCTTCTAAGGTGTTCTCGTAAGGCTTCACAAAACTATATCATCATATAAAATTATTTTTTGTAAGATGTTGTGAAGCGTAGTCTTTTTAGTTTCCAACTTCACAATTGAATTTATCTACATTTATTTTTACATTGAATAGAGGGTCTTGATGCCTCTTATTACATGTTTTTTTAGATAAG
>ML811448.1:192057-205132 GCA_009831015.1 Picea engelmannii
TTGTAGTCAAAACATTTTGATCTATCAAATTCTTCCCTCGTAGGAACTTCCATTGGGTCAACAAGAACTAGGTAGTCAACCACATGTGCATATGGATTGTATCTAATCAATGCTTTCAAATTGTGAATATGCAAGTGATGTGGGTTTCTAATTTTATATTTTTCCTGCCCTTCTGTGTGTTTATAAAGTTGTTTCACATTCAACTGAAAATGTGTGGCCATCATCAACTAAGTTTGTCGTCCTCATTCTATTTCAAATGGCATTTTGTGTTGTTTTCATAATACCATCCTCTAGATCAACACTTGGTGTTATTATTTCTCTACTACATTTAGAACTTTCACTATAATACTCTGAGCTAACAATGGCTTCTTGAACATTATCAACATTTGTTTTCTTCCTCTTATGATTTAAATGTGTTTCATCTAAATCAATAATTTCTTCATAAACAATAGGAATAGACTCATCATCAACCATCAATCTTTTGCATTTATCTTGTTTGATCTTTTTGTGAGAAGGAGTGATAGTTACCTCATTGGGATCAATCTCAACAAAACCTTCATTTGGAGTTTCCTCATTTTCAAATGTAACCCTTTTAGGATTTTTAGAATGAGGGTTTTTCTTTCTTCTTTCATGTTCTTCTCTGTCTACTCTTGTAGGTTCAACCTCCATTGTTTTTTGTTTCTTTTTCCTTCCTTCTTGTGTATTTTCAATATGAAAAGTATTGATGACATCCATGATATCATTCTCTGTAGAGTAAATCCCCACTAACATTCCTGAAAGTCATTAAACAAAATTATGTAAAATAAAATATAACATTTTAATGTTAAATAAAATTAAAACATTAGCATGATACTAAAAATAATAAATGACACAAAAATAGAAATAAAAAACTTACATTGCCTTTCTCAATGTCATCAACGATGGATGCACATAATTCTGAAAAACATTCATTCTTGTTATAATTGCTCAATTTGAAAGAATATCTAAGCTTGATATAAGTTCTCCCTTGTTTGACAAGTGCATAAATAATATATGTGGCTGGCACCAAACATACATCTTGTAACAAGCTGACTCAACCGCACCCCTTGCCTCGGCAAAAGGCCTCTGCGTTGACCTCCCAGTCTTTAAGGATCGTTCAAAGTTCACCCCCCAACCCGGAGTGGCTCCTTCGATTCTCCCCGGGAATCTTTATTTGATTTTGACCCACAAGTCTTTTTCAGCACCTTACATTCTTTAGGCCCTCTCCCTTCTCCGTTCACAACAGAAAAGTAGTAATCGGGTTTTGGGGTTTTCCAATCCTTGCTATCGCAAACCCTTGCTTCCTCGAATTCTCGATCTCCGATATGCTGATGCACTCCCTTTGGACTTTAGCCCCTCCTAGCTATGCCCCAGTCCACGTGACCTCCTCTTATATGACCGTAGTCATATCTCTTATCGGGATTCGGGGTTTCGAATGTCGAAATGTATTAAACCCCTTGTCAACGGAATCCCCGATTTCCTGATTCTCGATTTCCCGATTGATGACCTTTCCTTTCGGGAAATTTCCCGAAAGATTCGATCTCGGCCACATGTCCTCAAGGATGGACGGTCCTCGCTACTTCGGGATTTTCACCGTGTAAAATCTTGATGCCTCGTTATGCTGAGATGATGTCAGCAGGGTCCCACACGGAGCTCTCCTTTTTTTCAGAAAATCAGAATTTACGATTCTGAGCTAGAAGTTCCCCCTGTCTCGAGGACTCACAAAATTTCGATCCCCGACTTCCTCTGGATTTCTGACACGTGTCCCAAGTAGATGGACGGTTCAGATTGATCCTCGGGTTTCGCCGACTGAAAAAGCCAAAACACTCACTTATGTGAGTCCCGATGATCGAAATGTCGATGGGCTTCCGATCTCGCCCACATGTCCCAACCGATGGACGACTCCGATCGTTTACGGGGTTTCCAACATGGATTTTCCTGATCTCTTGCCTACATAACTTCTGATTTGTCGAGTCCCAAAACTCCGATGGAGTCTTCCTTTTTGGGACTTTTCCCGAGATCTTAGATCTTCACCACGTTTCCCCTCAAGATGGACGACCCTGATTTAACCTCGGGATTTCGAGACTTTTGATGCCCCGATGACCCAATTTCTTTGACAACTTAAAACCCTAGTCGTCGAAATGCCGACGGGCGCTCGATTATCGCCACCTGTCTTCGCAAGATGGACGGCTCAGATTGATTCCAGGATTTTCACTATGAAAATTCCCGATCTCATGTCATCGTGACTTTCGATTTCACGAATGCCAAAATTTCGATGGCCTCGCCTCTCGTCGGAACTTTCCTCCTCTCGTTCATGAAGCTTAAACTTCGTGCAACTCCTGGTCAATCCAGCGGCTGACGGGTAATTGGACCAAGATCCGACGGTCCAGATCTCTTCGATTGATCCAATGACCGATGTTTCTCCCTTCTGAGCTTCTCCACGCTACTTCCCAGATTTGGGAGAATTTTTAAATTCTCAAAGGCTTCGAACTTTGCTCCGTCTCTGCGAACTCCACGACTGTGAGCTCTTGACTACGTGTGTAAAACATTGTCCCTCCTGATATTATTTTCAAATCCTTGAAGATTTGTGACTTCTTCTCCTCTGCAGAGTATTCACGCACACAAAGTGCTATCTCTCCTGAACTTCTCAAACACTCAGTCCTTTAAGGAAATAAATCCTTCTTTCTTTCTCCCTCAGATGGAGAATTTAATGCCCTCCTGGCTATTCTTCTGCTCAAGCAACCTATTGCTGAGTCCACAGGGTGTTCAACAACCCTATGAAGATCCCTAAATGGACTCTTCCTTCAAATTCCAGAACTCAAAGAGTTCTCTTCTCTTCTGTGCCTATCTGCACAATGTCTCAATGCCCACCTCGCAGAGTGTCTTCTCTCCTGTGCACCTTATGCACCTGCTCAATACCCACTTGGCAGAGTGTCAAGAATCCTCAGTGATTCTAACTTCTTAAGAACTCACAGGATATTTCTTCCTCTTTGCATTCCTTGCACTGGCTCAATGCCCCGCTGGCAGAGCTTCACAGAAATTCTCAAGGTTTCTGTTTGAAAATATGTTTTCCCCTACACATTCTTGCCTCCAAGGTATTAATCAACCTTGAGGTCTTTCTCCCGAGTTGTTGATTCCAGTTTATGTTCCGACCTACCACGTCTTTGTCTGAATCCGCAGAGTTCAGAAGTGTTCCAGTGCACTGGTATTCAGAGACCGCAGTACTCTGTCATGCCCTCCTGGCATGAAACCACAAAGAACCCCAAGTCTGAAATCGAAACAACCTACAAATGCCTAACATACATCTACAACATACATTCATATCATAATATAGAACACACCAAGGCATCCACAAAATACAGAAATACATGCAGGAAAAACTGCTTCTGTTTATATTAATAAAATTGCCTCTTTACAAAGGTGTTCCTGAGCACGACCTGTAACAAGGTCTCAGCTCCTTCTCTTCTTCTCTCTACTCACAGATTCTTTCTATCTATACTAACTACTAAATAAATAAAATTCATCTTTTACATGAGGAGGCTCTTCGAGCTCTTCCCTCCAATCTACCTACCCTATTCAATTACATTGAATGGGCTGTCTAGTCCAGCATCTGGATCTAGATCTCAACCTTACAAACATAAAGGCCTACCTACTCTAATGTCTGCACAAAGGCACAGCTTCACAACTCAACAACCTACTACATTAAATTTTCATTCAATTACAAAATAAAATATGAGGGTTGCACCTCTCTTCATATTGAATGCACGTGCTTGACATGGCTGGCTGGATGGCTGGCTGACGTGGAGAGATGCTCCTGCATCATACTCCTCAGCTACAAAATTCCTGAGATCCTGCTCATGAGCTTCCCATCTCCGCTGTGGAAATCCTCCTGGATCCCAAATCATCCTTTGGACCTGTTCATCTGCTCCGTCTCCTTGCGACTGCTGCTTCTTCTGCACTGCTGCTTCCTTCTCTCTGCTTAGTCTCTCCTTGCTGAAAACTTCCACTGACCCTAACATTAGCTCTCTGATCATGTCGATCACTTCATCCAGCTGCTCCAATGGATGTCCCTATTCATGCAGTCTCCTCAGCTGCAAAAGTTTTCACCACATGAGCAGATCATCGTGATCTCCCATGCCTTCTTCATCAGCTTCCAACTTCACCTGTTGGATATGCACACCCAGCACTTTCACCCTTCTCTCCAGGGCTTCAATTTGTTCATACAAATCAGCTAAACTAACGTTGTATGTTTCTTCTTCTTCCTCTTCCGCAAACTCCCAGGTTGCAGTCCTTTCAGTCTCCTGGCTGAAAACATTGAGCCATTCCTCAGAATGCTCATCATCCTCTTCTTCTTCTTCTACTGTCAGCTTCAGTGCTACAGCTTCCTGGCTAAATATGTTGAGCCATTCCTCAGAATGATCATTTTCCTCTCCTTCTTGGGCAACTTCAGATATCTGCTCCAATCCCGCTTCCCTGACAGTCGCAGTTGACTGTTCTTCTGCTATTGCTGCATCTGCAACCCAGACTTCTGCCTCCTCTTGGGTAAGTGGTAGGAATATCTTGATTCCCCCAATCATCATAAGGCTCCTCAGATGGTGAAATTTTTTAAATTTTCATCATCTTCATTCACATGGCTTGAAAAACCACATGAATCTTCATCCTCTATCAACTGCATCTGCTGATCTAAATCCATCCCTGAGCTGATTTGCTCTATCGTCTCCTCACGCTGATTCTGACTCACTTATGAGTTCATGAGACCCTTAGATAGTCTCATATGCTCATCCCTGCCCACCTGGCAATATGGGATGTTTCCACTACCCTCCTAGCAGTCTTTGAGATCCCGCAGCGACCTCATTTCATTGCCCAGCTGGCAATGTGAAATTCCTTGGCTGTCTCCATGACAGTCCCTGAGATCCCGCAGTGATCTCAACTCATTGCCCACCTGGCAACTAAGAATTTCTATTCTTCCCTCCTGGCAGTTCTTGAGATCTTCCATTGATCCCATTTTATCCTTTCCATCGAGAATTTTCCCAGTCTCTAGTTCACATATCTGAACCATTTCCTTAGGTCCGTCGAGGGTTTCAGTATGCCTCAACCATCCTTTTAACATATTACGCTGTCTTCTAGCCATCAACTCCTTGACTGGCCATTTTACCTTCAGCTTCATCATGGGCCATTCATATACCCATCTCGGCTTGATATTCTGCTGCATCCGCAGTTCAAGCTCTTCTATTCTTTCCCTGATATCAACAAGTTCTTTCCCCCTTTCAGCTGTACTCATCAGCTCCGAGTTTTTCCTCTCAGCATACCCACGACCTTCAGTAGCCATGTTGTTGTCTCTGTCTACCCTCCCGACAAACCTGTTATTGTCACTCTGCACCTCGAGTGTTTTCAGCTTCATCCTACAGTCACTCTTGACTGTCTCCCAGATTGTTGCCTACCCGCGAATAATCACCATAGAGTCTCCAACGCTCTTTCTTCCTTTACCTTCTCGCTTCACCTGAAATATACAGATGAAATCAAGCTTTGATACCAAACTGACGCAGCCCCACCCCTTGCCTCGACAAAAGGCCTCTGCATTGACCTCCCGGTCTTTAAGGATCGTTCAAAGTTCACCCCCCGAGCCGGAGTGGCTCCTTCGATTCTCCCCGGGAATCTTTATTTGATTTTGACCCACAGGTCTTTTTCGGCACCTTACAGCCTTTAGGCCCGATCCCTTCTCCGTTCACAATAGAATAGTAGTAATCGGGTTTCGGGGTTTTCCAATCCTTGCTGTCGCAAACCCTTGCTTCCTTGAATTCCCGATCTCCGATATCCCGATGTGCTCCCTTTGGACTTTAGCCCAACCTCGCTATGCCCCAGTCCATGCAACCTCCTCTTATATGACCGTAGTCATACCTCTTATCGGGATTCGGGGTTTCGAATATCGAAATGTATTAAACCCCTTGACAACGGAATCCCCAATTTCCCGATTCTCGATTTCCCTATTGATGACCTTTCCTTTCGAGAAATTTCCCGAAAGCTTCGATCTCGGCCACGCGTCCTCAAGGATGGACGGTCCTCGCTACTTCAGGATTTTCACCATGTAAATTCTCAATGCCTCGTTATGCTGAGATGACGTCAGCAGGGTCCCACACAAAACTCTCCTTTTTTTTGAAAAATCGGAATTCGTGATTTCGAACTACAAGTTCCCCTTGTCTCCAAGACTCACGAAATGTCGATCCCCGACTTCCTCCGAATTTATGACACGTGTCCCAAGTAGATGGATGGTTCAAATTGATCCTCGGGTTTCACCGACTGAAAAATCCAAAACACTCACTTATGTGAGTCCCGATGATCGAAATGTCGATGGGCTTCCGATTTCGCCCACGTGTCCCAACTGATGGATGACTCTGATCGTTTGCGGGGTTTCCAACATGGATTTTCCCGATCTCTTTCCCACAAAACTTCCGATTTGCCGAGTCCCGAAACTTCGATGGAGTCTTCCTTTTTGGGACTTTTCCCGAGATCTTAGATCTTCGCCATGTGTCCCCTCAAGATGGACGGCCCGGATTTAACCTCGAGATTTCGAGACTTTCGATGCCCCGATGACCCAATTTCTTTGACAACTTAAAACCCCAGTCGCCAAAATGCTGACGGGTGCTCGATTATCACCACCTGTCTATGTAAGATGGATGGCTCAGATTGATTCCAAGATTTTCACTATGAAAATTCCCGATCTCATGTCACCGTGACTTCCGATTTCACGAATGCCGAAATTTCGATGGCCTCGCCTCTCGTCGGAACTTTCCTCCTCCCGTTCACGAAGCTTAAACTTCATGCAACTCCTTGTCAATCCAACGACTGATGGGTAATTGGACCAAGATCCGACGGTCCAGATCTCTTTGGCTGATCCAACGACCGACGTTTCTCCTTTCTGAGCTTCTCCACGCTACTTCCCAAATTTGGGAGAATTTTTAAATTCTCAAAGGCTTCGACCTTTGCTTCGTCTCTGCGAACTCCATGACTATGAGCTCTCGACTGCGCGTGTAAAACGTTGTCCCTCTTGAGCTTATTTTCAAATCCTTGAATATTTGTGACTTCTTCTCCTCTGCAGAGTCTTCACGCACACAAAGTGCTATCTCTCCTGAGATTCTCAAACACTCAGCCCTTTAAGGAAATAAATCCTTCTTCCTTTCTCCCTCATATGGAGAATTTAATTCCCTCCTGGCTATTCTTCTGCTCAAGCAACCTATTGCTGAGTCCACAGGGTGTTCAACAACCCTACAAAGATCCCTAAATGGACTCTTCCTTCAAATTCCAGAACTCAAAGAGTTCTCTTCTCTTCTATGCCTGTCTGCACAATGTCTTAATGCCCACCTGGCAGAGTGTTTTCTCTCCTGTGCACCTTATGCACCTACTCAATACCCACCTGGGAGAGTGTCAAGAATCCTTAGTGATTCTGACTTCTTAAGAACTCACAGCAGAGTTCTTCCCCTGTGCATTCCTTGCACTGGATCAATGCCCCCCAGGCAGAGCTTCACAGAAATTCTCAGAGTTTCTGTTTGCAACTATGTTTTCCCCTACACAGTCTTGCCTCCAAGGTATTCAAAAACCTTGAGGTCTTTCTCCCGAGTTGTTGATTCCAGTTTCTGTGCCGACCTGGCACGTCTTTGTCTGAATCCGCAGAGTTTAGAAGTGCTTCAGTGCACTGGTATTCAGAGACCGCAGTACTCTGTCATGCCCTCCTAGCATGAAACCACAAAGAACCCCAAGTCTGAAATCGAAACAACCTACAAATGCCTAGCATACATCTAGAGCATACATTCATATCATAATATATAACACACCAAGGCATCCACAAAATACAGAAATACATGCAGGAAAAACTACTTCTATTTATATTAATAAAAATGCCTCTTTACAAAGGTGTTCCTGAGCACGACCTATAACAAGGTCTCGACTCCTTCTCTTCTTCTCTCTACTCGCATATTTTTTCTATATCTACTAACTACTAAAGAAATACAATTGATATTTTACATGAGGAGGCTCTTCGGGCTCTTCCCTCCAATCTACCTACCCTATTCAATTACATTGAATGGGTTGTCTAGTCCAACATCTGGATCTAGATCTCAGCCTTACAAACATTAAAGGCCTACCTACTCTAATGTCTGCACAAAGGCACGACTTCACAGCTCAACAACCTACTACATTAAATTTCCATTCAATTACAAAATAAAAGATGAGGGATGTGCCTCTCTTCATCTTGAATGCACGCGCTTGACATGGCTGATTGGCTAGCTGGATGACGTGGAGAGATGCTCTTGCATCACAAGCCAAGTGCCTGATAATTTACATGCACATGTTCTGATTTGGCACAATACAAATATATATTTCCCTTGATAGCTCAGGTGTTAAGCTATCACTTTGTTGCCTAACATTCATGGAGGTTCCCATTGCAATTTTTGATGCCATTATTGCAGGTCATGATCCAGATATATTGAGAGATAATATCTTTCCTGAAATTTTCCTATAGTAAAATAAAAAAATAAATTAGACCTTTGACATTATAATCAACTAAAAAATATAACATTGATTATAAAAACTAATTGTTATATATATGTTCAAAAACTAAAAAACTAAAAAAAATAAAACATTGATTAGATATATATGTAATGTAACATATAACAATGTTGTTATATGTTATATAACAGATAGAAACCTTGCTATATGTTATACTGGTAGATAATAACATCAACACCAAAATTCGTTTCCTTCATATTTAATAAATTGATTGGTCTTGTTTCTTTCATATTTGTCTTATATGTAAATGATCTTGATATAGGATTATCTATTATCAATTTAAATCTGAGTATAACTAACCTTCCGTTGATCGCCATGGTTTATTGTTTCCTATATAGTATGAAATTTTACTATTGAGTTACATTGTTGAAATTTAGAAGTTGGTATCGTACCGATACCTTTATCCCTACTATTTCTGGAAACATTTTCCTATACCAAGAAATGAAAATTTATAGCTCTATAAAATTCTGTACAAATATTGGAATACTTTTCTTTTTAAATGAGCATTTTATACACTTGAAATTTAGTTCCTTTCTCTATTCTTCACATTGATGAGAGGAGGTTATTGTCGAACTTATTCCACTTTTAGTTTGATTTGATAGGAGCACAGTGGTCTTAGTCCTTGTTCAAGCTCAAATTGTTTTTTACACCAATTCTTCCCCACCTCTAAACTTTACCACTAGTTATTTGGAAGAAGCAGATTCTTAAGGATCAATTTTTAAGTTAAGATCTCTTGATAGACGGGATTGACTCAAAGAAGACCTTGAAGAAATATTTTATAACTCCGTTTAAATAGTCTCAGTTATATTCTAGCAAATTTTTAATGGAGCGTACCCTTCCTTGTGCATCTCTTTTCGACACAATATATTATAGTTGCGAATAGTGAGGAAACCTCCCACCTTTAGGTGAGATATTCGTTTATATCTCTCTCATGGTGAATATATTTATCGATCTCCATCTAAAACTCGGTCTACTTCAAATCTAGATTTAATTAGAAGACATGTGAATAAACTATCTGTTAAATTAGAGTAAGACTCATCTCTCTTGTTTTTAACTGTTGGTAATAATAGCTGTAATTTGTAAATTCAGAGTAAATATTATTTACTTAGTTGCTTGAAACGTCAAATCTTCCACACTAAAACTCGATCATTCAACTTTCCCTTCAGATATGAATAATTGTTGACGCCTCAATCATTACTACTCTGCAGGTGGTTTTAGAAAGTGCATTTTCGACGTGTTGCAATTATGTCAAGTTATCATATGATAAAAATTATTATCACTTTAGTTCGTATTCAATGAAATATGATAAATGTTTAATGGAGCATGGCCTTCCTTGTGCATCTCTTTTCGGCCCAATCTATTCTAGTTGCGAATAGTGAGGAAACCGCCCACCTTCAGGTGAGATCTTGGTTCATATCTCTCTCTCGGTGATCGGATTTATCGATCTCCATCTAAAACTAGGTCTACTTCGAATCTAGATTTAATTAGAGGACGTGTGAATAGACTATCCGTTGAATTAGAGTAAGACTTAGCACTCTCATTTTTAATTGTTGGTAATAATAATTTTCTTTTGTAAATTCAAAGTAAATATTACCTTTCTTGACGTATCTAACTTCATTCCAGTGTAGCAAAGAAAAACAATTATGCTGTAGAAAAATTACCTTGCTTGCCTATGCTTCCTCTGGTGTGCTCCTGATTGCTTCACGCAGACTTCCTCCTGCATTTAAATGTTCCCATCACCACCTACTAAAATAAATTAGACTCGAATTATCAGCGGCCTACTTTTTGCAGGGATATAGATGCGGGATTAAGTATACATGATTGGATGGGCATACAACCACGTACTCGGAAGAAAGAGGGAGGGTAGGAAGATGCCTCCCTAGTTAACCTACCCAGCCTATCTATATTTGGTTGCTATATTTCAGTAAAAATTAAAATGTAAATGTAGATGAGAAATAACACAACTAAGTCGTTCCCATGTACATAATCCTATATCATCCATATCTATATAATATATCCCATTTATATAACATGAGAACCTGAACCAGTTATTAAATTTTTTGACAGGTACCTTACAATGTTTTGATCTCAAATGGACAGTTCAAGAAAAGTTACGAGAGGTACCTTACACTGTTTAGACTCAAATCCACGGTTTAAAAAATATGTTGCCTAGCACTATTGACGTGTCGTTGTTATGTCCACCAGTCAAATACGTGTTTGATTTGAAAAATCTTTCTGCATTCTGTCAAATTCTAGGCCTACCCATGCCTATGTTATAACTTATAAGTGACGTGCCCGGAATTCCATGCACGATATATAACCTATAACCCTTGGTTATATGTTATATAACCTATAACCCTAGGGTTATAGGTTATATAACATATAACATATAACCCTAGGGTTATAGGTAATAACATATAACCTAGGTAATAACCTAAAAAAACATAAAAAAAAACTAGACAAAAGCTAAAAAATTATATCTAAATTTAACCTTTTTTGCCTTTTTCTTTCAAAAAATGTTAAGGATTTTATTGAGAAAAGTAAAAAACATCTATGTTTTTTAGAAAAAAGTAGAAAACATGTAAGAATTTAACAAAAAACTAACCTTGAAATGTTAAATTTTCCTCTTTGCTTGCTAAATTCTCCTCTTTGTTTGCTAGATTCTCCTCGAATGTCTGCAAAACCTAAAACAAATACTTCCCAAGATATAACACAATATAAAAATATAAAAGAAGACTGTGTATATATAACACAGAGGATATAAATTACTGTTACTATAACCAATGTGGGATAAAAAAAAATTAGGTATATTGTCTACATATATACCTAAAATTATATGGATCATCAATATGTTTAATCAATGTGGGATAAATAGATAAACATGCTAAATATTGTATTTAACATGTAAATAAAAAAATAAAAGAGTAAAAATTGTTTTTAATGTTTAAGGGAAAAAAAATGAAAAAAAATTGGAGGGCTAAAATTTTGGAAGGAATATTTTGGGGTGGAATTTTGGGGGGGAAATTTGGAGGAAAAAATTTGAGGGAGAAATTTTGGAGGGAATATTTTGGGGTGGAATTTTGGGGGGGAAATTTTGGAGGGAAATTATATTTTGGGGGAGGGGGGGCATTTAGAGGGAAAAGCTCATTATGCATGTTATTATAATGTCATAGGGACGGTGAGCATTTCTATCATTTTATGTTCTGAGAGAGAAGGGATGGATTCATCAAATAAATAAAATTGTATTTCTGAGACATCAACAAATTATTTGCATACTTGTTCTGTTGGGACTAGGAAATGCCATAGGAATGTTTGTAATGCAAATGAGGCGTCGTATTTTTCCGCTAGTCATAATTTTGATCATGGTGCAAGCAATTTTATTCAACATGTTCCTCATGAAAGTCCTAAATCAAAGGACTTTGAAGGGACCGATGATGAAGAGGAGGAATATGATGGTGATAAATCTAGTCAGTAGTTTAATTGTAATGAAAATAATCAAAATGTAGGTCAAAGTGGAGACTATGATCAACATTTAAATGATTGGGATGAGAATTTTCCTCCAAGTGAAGAGTTTGAACGTACCGATGAAGATTTCCAAGGCACCAATGAAAATGATGGAGAAACTCCCTCAAGTGGAAATTTTAAAAGCAGTGAAGATGATTATGACAATGGTGGACCAAATTCCCTGAGTGGAGAATTTAACGACAACAATGTTGGTGATTATGATTTTCCTCCTAGTGAGGATTTTGAAGGTACTGATGAAGAGTTTCCTCCAAGTGAGGATTTCCAAGGCATGAATGAGGATGGATAAGAATTTCCCCCAAGTGGGGACTTTAAAAGAAATGATGATGATTATGACAATGCTGGACAATTTTTCTCGAATGAGGAATTTAAAAGAAACAATGTTGGTGCTGATGATTTCCCTCAAAGTGAGGATTTTGAGGGTACCAATGAGGATAATGAATATTTTCTTCCAAGTGAGGATTTTGAAGCTAGTAATGAGGATGAGGATGATGAAGAATATCTTTCAAGTGGCGAGTTTCGAAGTAGCGAAGATGATTACGCCATTGGTGGTCACTCTTTCCTGAGTGATAAATTAAAAAGAAACAATGTTGATATTGATTTTCCTCCAAGTGAGGATTTTCAAGATACCGATGAAGGTTTTCAAGGCACTAAGCAAGATGGTGGAAATTTTCACTCAAGTGGGGATTTTGAAGGCAATGAAGATGATTATGTCAATAGTGGACACACTGTTGATGATTATTTTTCTCCAAATGATTATGTTGATGATTATTTTTCTCCAAATTATTATGTTGATGATGATGTTCTCAAACATTCAGCTGCAACAAATGAAGGTGATCGACATTCTCTAGTTCAGTATGCTGACAATGTTTTTCTTGATACTCCTTGTGGTGATAAGGAAAAACCTTCTAGTGAGGATGATGAAATAGTGGAGACATTGCAAAGAAACATTGTGTCTAGGACCAAGATTAGA
>ML811448.1:212799-229803 GCA_009831015.1 Picea engelmannii
GGATGGGAGTAAATGCGACCTAGTACATAAATGTGGCTAGAAAGTTGAAATACATTGAAATACTTTTATACATAGGAAATATGTACTTTTGTAATGGATCGCGGGTTGTCGGGCTGGCGATATACAAAAAGCACCGACAGTTCTGCGATACAAAAATTATCTTATGTTCTCTGCGATACAGAAATCGAGGAGTGGTGTTGCGGACTATAGAAATTCATCACAAATAAAAAAATTATACATACGAAATATGTACTTGTATAAAGTAGATATTTAGTTTTATACACATGAAATTTCTACTTTTATAAAGTATGGGGAAGATATTTTATAGAGGATGCAGGGAGCCCTCATTGCATACTTAGCCAATTTTTGGATCGGGGGTTCCGTGATGGCGGGTTCAAAATTGGGCCTCTGATGTTCCGTGCCCTACAAATAGCACCGATAGTTCCGCAATATACAAAATGACAAGCAAAGTTTAGTTTGCTTTAAAACTAAGGCTTTTCTTGGACAAAAACATATAGCATTTCCGAATTAGTTTTCTTTGTACACGTTTTATAGAGAATGCAGGGAGTGGTCATTCCATACTTTGCCAGTTTTTGGATCGCGGGCATTGTCGAATCAGTTTTCTTTGTAATTTATCAAAAATTAATAATGTCTGTTACATGTTTCTGGAAATTGGCGGGTTCAAAATTGAGTCTCTGATGTTATGTGGCCTACAAATAGCACCGACAGTTCCACGATATACAAAATGACAGATGGAGTTGCAGACTATAGAAATTTACAAAAAATTAATGTTTGTTATACAATAGAATAGTAATAACGTTTTCCCGAATTAGCTTGTTTTAAAACTAAGGCTTTTATTGGACAAACAAGATATAGCATTGCCGAATTAGTTTTCTTTGTACATGTTTTATAGAGCATGCAGGGAGGGGTAATTCCATACTTTGCTAGGTTTTGGATCGCGGGTTCTCGGGCTAGTGGTTTCAAAAATGGGTCTCTGTTGTTTCGTGCCCTACAAACAACATCGAGAGTTCTGCGATATACAAATTGAGAAGCGACGTTGCGAACTATACAAAATTATTATAAAATAAATAATGTCTGTTACATATCTCTGGAAATTACATCAACGTCGTTGAAGACCAAAAAATTAGCATACAATAGGAGACAAGAAATGTAGCATATCTGAATTAGTTTTATTTGGAACAAACAAGAAAGGTTCCTGGAAACCCAAAATTTAGTATACAATAAGGGCATTGTCGAATAAGTTTTCTTTGGAATTTATCAAAAATTAATAATGTCTGTTACATGTTTCTGGAAATTTAAATGTGTTTGTCATATAGACTAGGATTGGGGTTCCCGTGGACCATAAAAAGAAATAAGTAGAAGAATTAAGAATGTTGAAAGAAGTGTGCGACGGTAGAGAGGAAGACTTGAAAAGAAGAAATTAGAACTTAAGAGTGTTTGGTTACAATTTTGTATTGAAAGAGGACATAAGTGGATTGATAAAGAAGAGAAGATGACAACATAGACTTAAACTGGATTGATAAACAAAACAAGATGGCAGTATAAAATTACTATGAAGCCGATGCGTTTTTGTTGTTGTCGTTCATGGGCATTGTAGTCTTGTTGACCGGTTGTTGCCCTTCCTAGACGAGGTCGTCCATTCTCTCTAGGAACCATTATTTGATGTAGCTTTTCATGGGGGATGTGTTGGTTTCATCCCATATTTCTATGTCGTAAAGGTCATTTTATAATTTCCTTAGATCCATTGAAATACTATGCAGGCTTTGTTCAATTTCTTCATTGTGTGAGGCATAGTCCAGTACCCAGCACTCATGCTCATCTAGACGATGTTCAAGTATGTTGTAAATTTTTTTGAAAGACAACCCCTTTAAAATATCAATTTGTTCCTTGAAGGGTTCTTTGGTGAATGACAAGGATTTGAGAATTAAGTTAGGATCTTGAACCTCGTTGGTAGTTCCGGCTAAGTCCAGCTGGAGCAGGCTTGTGAATAAATCTTCCTTTTCTGATATGACTTGTTTACATGACTTGACAATGAGTTGCAGGTTGTCAACTTTATTTTTCCAGCATGCTTTTACTTTTTTGGTGCGCTTTGGTGAGGGGAGTTTCTCCTGTCTTCTTTTTAGTTCCAATATGGTGTCATCATATTTGGCAAAAGGGGCCAGTACTTGATCACATAAAAGTTGTTCATTTTTTAAATTTGTCTCCAATTGTTCCAACAAATCATTGGACTTCTTTCCAAAGGAAACTAAATGTTGTGATGTTTCCCAGGCTTCAGTAATTACCTACATTATTTTGTTGATGTTATTCTCTACAAGGCCTCTAGAGCATGTAAGGAGGGTAGAGGATACTTTCATCTTTGTTGCAGTGGTAGCAGGCACGATTTTTTCCAAAGGACTGGCAAATTCTGGAGTTGCAAGGAAAGCCAGCTCAAATTCATTGAGGCGTTGTTTCATATTGGCATTTTCTGTCTCAATTCCTCGAATGGAATCACGAAGAATGTCACCGGTTCCCTGGTGAAATTGGCAGATTTGGGACGACGACATTTTGCTAAAGTTAATCTCTACGCGAGATTTTCCTTTCTTGTTTGTTACATCTCTCTTTTCAATGACCAGACTTTTAGATTGGTTGTCAAAAATAGCGGTCTGGATTACGAAGGATTCATCTATGTCAAAAAAGTCGGTGTCCGATATTTCCACCGCAAACAACCCAATTTTCTACATATGCTCAGCTTCAATTTCAAGTTGCAATTTTCCACTTTCAATTTAGGGTTCCTCCACCTGCCCTGCATTGTTTCTTCTCTTCTTCATCAATGGAATTTTGTGATAACTATCAATATTTATGTGAGGAGGGTTCTTATCTCCTCCTTCGTTCGAATATTTCTAGGTTGATTTCTTAGTGTGGTGGACCGTCGAAGCGATGCTCCGTGATGTCGTGCTCTTGGGAGTGTTGGCGGGGGACTGGGTAATCTTCTCACCGGATACTTTTCCATGTTTTCTGTGAAATTCAGTGGCTCTTTGCAATCTCTCTGTGTCGCAACGACAAAAGAAGGATTGTTGTCGACATTGTTCCTGTATTGGATCAGGTGTGTATGGATAAAAGAGGTGTTAAAGCCAACACTCAGTAAATGTTCTCGAAAAATTCCATTAGGGTCGAACCCTTTTATCCTTTCAGCATACATTAGGTTCAATTTCTTGAAATGGGAGGAAAACTCGTCAATCTTGTTGATGTTTCTGCACACGAAGTCTCCGACTTTCCAGGGCAAAGGAATGAACTGTTTTTTTTTCTTGTCATGGAAAAAATGCAACCAGTGGTTGTATTGCCTTGTTATTTATGCAACATACATCTTGTTTGTGATGTGGCATGGAAGCAAGGTGGGATTTTTCTCTTGCTCATGTGTGCCCTTCCTATTCAAAAACTTGTTTGCCTGGCCAGAAATCCACGGAGCATCCTTGACTAATAGTAAATCTTTGAAAACGGATACAAAGCCATTAAAAACTTCATAAAAACAATGGGAGGCCTTGTGTCTCCACAGTGCCTCATGCCAGAATGTTACTGGGTCGAATCCACAATTTATTTTATTGGAAAGAGAAAGTTTTGGAAACGGACAACAATACACAATTGCGAAAATCAAGTAGGATGACATATAAAATTTATTTGATTCTTTGAATCATGACAACTAGGAGCAAAGCTCAATCGAAATTAGCTTCCACCAATCAAAAATGCATTTTTCCTTAACTGTGAAATACAAAATATAAATAATTATATGGGAAATTCTTGTTGTGGATGCCTGTCCCGTTATTCTTGTAACCAACCAAGCAATTTCCCGGAAGGGATTTCTAAAGGAACTTACCTGCAACCTTGTGATATCTTCAAGAATTGTTGTTGAGTCTTTGAGGATGTCGGCTAAGATGTCCAACCCGTTATGATGTTTTTCTATAAATTGTTTGCAGTCTTGTTCTCTGAATGTCAATGTTGGGTTCAACAATTTTAACATCTCGCGGAAGAGCCAAGGCGACAAAGAAACATGAGAATGGCCGCGCAGTGGAATAATTATTTGGCCTGGAATATATTTTTTGGCGCACCAAGAGACCACTTCCTTAGAGTCAAAAACCTCAAGAACACAGCCTGCAGAAGAGATTCCAGAGGTCCAAATCACTTCATTTTGGGCGGAACGGGATGAATAGTAAAAGTATGCCCTGGACTACTGAAAGCTCTGGTCCTCTTGTGCAAACATATTTACTGTATCTCCACAAAATTGTTGTCGACCTGGTGCCATAAGTCTACAAGAACGTTTATTTGTTTCAGCTGATGAATGAAATGAAAAGTTGGAAGGGATAATATAACCCTGTGCAAATTTTGGTCGAAATCATGTGAATGAGAGATGTCCTCAAGACTTTCATTGATTAATGACAATTTGGATGGTTGTTGCATGATGCATTGCTAACAATAAGCAATACTGATTGCATACATAGAAATGCCAACATGTTGGATATTGCAATGAGCGATTGAGAATTGTAGATTTCTTGAGCGGCCCAACACGAGGACGCGTGTTGGAGATGAACAATCGGAAGGGACAAAATTAACTCTCTGCACATCTTGGTTTAATGCGTAATAATCATAGATATCCTTGAGGTTTTCGACCATTAATGACAATGTTGAGGGTTCCTGCATGGTCATCTATTAGCATGAAAGGTTTCTAATCGCATAGTAAGAAAGTACGGAGGTCGCGGGTAGGGGAAAAATGATAGCTACAAAACAAGGTTGCAACCTACAAGCGTTGAGGGTGAGAGCGTGAGGGTCAAATTGTATGTCTCAGAACTTTTTGAGTGAAATACGCATAATAACGAAGATGATATGGTAGGACAGTTGGAAGCACAGGAAGATAGTGGGGATGGAAGGCAACGAGAGATACTTTGAAACATTTTTTAGCAGTGGTAGAGTGATCGCGTTGGAATTGTAGATTTTGTGAACCTGACAACAGGAGAATCCAAAACAAGTTGAGAA
This sequence comes from Picea engelmannii, assembly GCA_009831015.1. Taxonomy (NCBI): domain Eukaryota; kingdom Viridiplantae; phylum Streptophyta; class Pinopsida; order Pinales; family Pinaceae; genus Picea; species Picea engelmannii. The sequence continues at coordinate 217,825 of ML811448.1, forward strand.
GGTGTCTACAAAGGAGGCGAGGCCTGGACCTTCTAATTGTATCGCTCTGAACATTTGAATGCATAATCTGTGACATGGAAGAGTGGATGATGTCAGAATCTGGTAGTCAATTTGTATATTGCAGAGAGTGAAATCCCAACTGTTTCGTACCTCTGTGTCTAGTTGTCAGTACTAAGATCTAATTTAGTATTCAAAATAATTTTTTAGATATTGTTAGATAGTTCATAGGGACTAGCATCCGTAAACAATGGAAATCTCCACCTCACCAGTCCTGCATTCTGTGTGTCAATTTATATATCGTGGAACTGCGAGCGCTGTTTGGAGGACACAAAACAATGGAAGTGCAAGGTTGAGTTAGCCACTCCGCAGGTTCGCTTGTCAATTTGTATATTGCGGAACTATGGGCACTATTTGTAGGCCACATAACAATGCAGGTCCAAGTTTGAGCCCGCCCACCCGAGAACCCGCGATCCAAAATGTTGCTAGATATAAAATGAAAAATTTGTACATGCTCTATAAAATATCATGGGAATTAGTACATTCTCTATAAGATATCATGTGCATACTTTATAGTCCCATAATACACGGGAAGAAAAAAAAGGGAAAAAGAACAAAGTAGTTAGCAGTGGAATTGTAGATCATGGAAATTTAGAGTGGAATATGTATATAACGGAAAAACATATCGAAAGCATTGAAAGAAACAACGGTCGTTCGGATTCGCTCTCTGATTATATAGATGGAGATAAACATATGTCAACCCGCCAATGCTGGAGCGACATATTTCATGAACTGGGAAACAGGAGGATCCAAAACAGGCTGAGAAAGTGTCTGCAAAGGAGGCGAGGACCAGACCTTCTAATTGTATCGCTTCGAACATTGGAATGCATAATCTGTGACATGGAAGAGCGGACGATGTTGGAATCTGGTAGTCAATTTGTATATTGCGGAGAGTGCAATCTCAACTGATTCGTACCTCCATGTCCAATTGTCACTACTAAGAGCTATTTTAGTATTCAAAATAATTTTTTAGATACTGTTATACAGGGAAAAAATAAAAAATAAAATAGTTTTTTAGATACTGTTAGATACTTCATAGGGATTAGCATTCGTAAACAATGGAAATCTCCACCCCGCCAGTCCTGCACTCTGTGTGTCAATTTCTATATCACGGAACTGGGAGCATTGTTTGGAGGATACAGAACAATAGAAGTGCAATGTTGAGTTAGCCAGTGCGCAGGTGCGCTTGTCAATCTGTATATCGCAGAATTCGGGGTGCTATTTGTAGGGCATAGAACAATGGAGGCCCAATTTTGAGCCCGCCCGCCCGACCGAGAACCCGCGATCCAAAATGTCGCTAGGTATGGAATGTAGAATTTGTACATGTTCTATAAAATATCATGTCCATATTTTATAGTCCCATAATACACAGGAAGAAAATAAGGGAAAAAGGATGGAGAAGTTTGTTGTGGAATTCTAGATAATACATGGGAAGTAGAGAAGGGAAAAAGAACCAAGTATCTCGCAGAAGAACATCTAGTGTTTTCTTATTAATGCAAATGCTTGCAAATTCCTGCTGAGTTCTCACTAGTTAACGGATAAAATGTAGATCATAGAAGTATCTTTCATACCACTGTGTCCACTTGCCACTAGTAAGAGCATTGCTGATGTATATCAGGAAGGACGCGAAGTTGTTGGGGATGGAAAGAAACAACAAATACTTTGAATGAACTTAATGTATAAAAGTAACCCATGGTGGAATTGTAGATCACAAATGTTTTGAGTGCAATATGTATATAGCAGAACGATAAGCAGCTCGTTTTGCAAGCACCATCCCCGCAGCGACAGGCATAAAATTGGCTAAGTATGAAAAGGAACAATAGTCGATCAAATCTGTCGTGTGAGGATATAGATAGAGATGTTAAGGCATGAATTGTAGATCACAGAAGTATCTTTCGTACCACTGTGTCCACTTGTCACTGGTAAGACCATTGTTGATGTATGTCAGGAAGGACACGAAGTTGCTATGGATGCATATCAGTAACAGATACTTTGAACAAAGTTAATGTATACGAGGAACCCGTGGTAGAATTGTAGATCACATATGTTTTCAGTGCAAGGTGTATATAGCGGAACAATAAGAAATTGGGCTCGCAAGTGCCGGCCCCGCAGCTACGGGCATAAAATTGGCTAAGTATGGAATGGAACAGCGGTCGGTCGGATCCATCTTGCGAGGATATAGATGGAGATGAAGACATGTCAGCCCGCCATACATAGAAAGATGACTAATTATAAAACCGGAAAGCCATAATGAACGGGAAAAGAAAAATGGGAAAAGAGATAAGTAATTGAGAGTCGGGAAAACCTTTTTTTTTCGTTTATTAATGACAATGTTTTCGAACCTTTGTTGGCTTCTCACTAGTAAAATCATTAAGTGCACATCACTGAAGTTCTTTTCCTACAACATGTATATGACGAAACAGGGGACATAGGTGTTGGATACCGCGAACTCGGGGCCTGGTGTCCAGATAACTGGCTAATTATTGGCCAAGACAAAGTTTTGATATTTATTTCAATAGTATTCATACTAGTATCTATCAATGGAGAAATTTTTCGTATTTATCTGAATAGTATTCATACTAATATATATTAATGGATTGTTTCTATTTCAAATGCAAATGATCTCCCAATTTGCAAGATGCTCTTCGGCTCGCAAATTTCGTTGAAACTAGGAAAATTTTGACTGTAAGATGTACATAGTGCAACAAGAAACATGAATTTGCATTGTGGTCTCAATGACATAAATTCCTTATCATCTATTCATCTTGTATTCATTGCAATGACATTAGCAAACAACGACTCTCCATAAAAATCAATATCTAAATTAAATTAAAGGCAATCAAAATTTGTTGTGACTTTAAGTAATTAAAGCATAAATTGCAAACTACGGAAGTTCCTAGGATGCAATATGTATATGATGGAACAATGGACATATTTTTTTAATACCGCAAACCCAAACATAACTGCCTAAGCTTTGCCGAAGAGGAAGTTTTCTGTATTTTTTCCAATAGTATTGATATTAGTATATATGCACGGATATTATCAAATAGAACAAGATGCAATTTATCCAACATACTTCACAGGAACATTGTGTCAACAGTTCAACTGCCTTGTTGTAACTCATGAATTCATTCTATTTATGAAACCCGAAGAATGGGAGAAGAACGGGTCCTCCAATTTCTTTCTTTAAATACAGAGTCGGCCCCACATAAGTATGGCCTATGAAAAAGTATTTTTAAATGTAAAATGTAAAGAAATAATAGACCAGGTTTTATTTAGATTGAAGTAGTGAGAAACATAAACAAAATCTTTTCCTTCATGTTTAACGACACAGGGGAAGAAGGTACACAATAAAATTAAAACAAATACTAGAAATTGGAAAATACTATTAAGAAATAAACCAAAATTATTCTATATTCAAATAAGATGTGTTACAAAATACAACTGAGGCTATTTGCGACAACAATTGCGATTTCGCCTGTCGTTGACCAATTAAAGATATGTACATTGATGAAGATTCTTCACACTTTTCTTGACGTTCAAACTCTTTATTCGTAAAAAACGAGTTGAATATCAATTTTGGGTTTTGTACTAAATCGGTGCTGCGAAGTACATCTATCCTAGTTTTTTTAATACCTTGTTTCTTCCAGATATGGCATGCTTGCAATGGATGCTTATTCAACATTCCATTCTTTGTCAAGTATTAATTTCCTTCTGCCGTCGAGAAGTTGGGGTTTAAGGTGTTTTCTTTGCAATGTTCCTAATCATTCACATCCGAGACAACTTAGAAATGCGATTTAGGCCAATTTCAAAGTGAACGGAGTCGTTTTATGTCACAACAGTTAAGGCAAGGGAAAAAAATTCAAGTATATAGTGACTGATATTCTCCCTCTATTCGATCGTCTATTTGGTTGAGAAGTCTGCCTGAGGATTTGTATGTGGAACTTCTTTTCTTTATTACATTAAATTGGAAGAAACGTCCAACCGAGATGCAAAATGAAAATCTGTTGAGGTACATAACTTCTTCGGGTAGCTGAGGTGTGGCAAGTGCATCAAATGTTGCAGAATGCACCAGCACAGGTCTGGCAAGTGTATCAAATGTTGCAGATGGCATCATAATATAACTTTCCTCATAGCGGGGGAGGTATGGCGGCCCACAGAAAGGTATGGAATGTTCAAAGGTGATGCCTAATATGTGGACTCTGCAACTACATCCAGAGGAAACCGAATAAACTTTGACAAAGAACATGGCTTTCTGTCAAGCCGGCTACCAGAGCCACATGCAGGTCATCAAACTATGAAATAGAAACTCTTGTAGTGATAATATGCCATTTTATCCACCCATACAGATTCTGTTACCAACCTCCGAGGAAGACAAATACTTGTGCGATCTCTACAATTCGATACAGTGGCCAAATATGTGTTGTTGGAAGAAGCTATATACTTAAACGAGAAAATATCTTGTAGGTGACCTAAAAATCCATTACAATTCCTAGCAATAAATCAAAGAAGTTCAACAAACAAATTTCCACACAGCCTTTTCAACCAACCAAAGCATGGAACATATTGAGAACACTAAACAAACTTGTTCTTTTTTTTTCGTCCTCTCCGAGTTTCTCTTATATAACAGAGTTTTTTTTACTCAAAGCTCACATCACATAAAACTGGTCTCTCTTCTTTCATCTTCCCCTCTATCGCATCTCTAAGTTGTCTTACATGTCCATGACCAGGAACATTAGAACAAAGGCACCCTAAAGCGCAACTCTTTGATGATAGAGAGAAATGGAAATATGTATTTAAAATAAAGGTTGGATGGTCTTCCCTACATTTTGTGTTGATTCCTTTTAATGACAGATGTTCTCGATATTTTCAGTTATTAATGCCAATCTTTTTGAATATGTATGTTGAATAGTGACTAGCAACACGTATTAAAATTCCCATATCCGAGCAGATTCTCAAATCTAACATCTAAGATATGCAAAATATTAAAGAGGGACATTATGTGAAGGCCTCTGTAGGTCACACGTTCGTGAACTATTCTAAATATTTTTAGAAAACTAAAATTGCACAAGCAAAAAAAATAAAATAAAAAGTATTTTCACAAATTCAAAATGCAGGAAAAAAGAAATTACCAGATCCCATAGTATTCGACTGTCTATTCATTTTAATGGCAGATGTCCTCGAGCTTTCCAGTTATTAAATCCCATCATTTCTAAATGCACAATATTAAAGAGGGACATGACGTGAAGGCCTCTGTAGGTGACACATTCGTGAACTATGCTGAAGGTTTTAAGAAAACTAAAACAGCAGAAACAAAAAAAAAAAACACTATTTTTGCAACTTCAAAATGCAGGAAAAAAGAAATTACCAGATCCCATAATATTTGCCCGTCTATTAATTTTAATGGGAAATGTCCTCGAGATTTTCAGTTATTAAAGCTCATCATTTCAAAATGCACAATATTAAAGAGAGACATGACGTCAAGCCCTCTGTGGGCGACACATTCGTGAACTATGCTGAAGCTTTTAAGAAAACTAAAACTGCAAAAGCAAAATAAAATAATAATAATAATAATCGCAAATTCAAAATGCAGACAAAAAGGCGCTTTCATAGGTAAGACACTTTAGTACTCAATGTTCTTCAAATTCAATGACATTTTTATTATTTGAGTAAAGGGGAAAAAACATCTGACAACCTAGAAGGAAGGTCATATATGAGGGACAACTCATTGGCAGAATCCATAGCGAGAATGAAAATTGAGTATCTAATAACCACAGAACTATGTTGCGTTTGAGTCTTCAGCTTTCCCTGCCTATTCAAAATAAAAAACAAGGGTTGAATATTAGCCTGTCTATTTATTTTAATGGGAAATGTCCTCGAGCTTTCCAGTTATTAAAGCCCATCTTTTTGAACCTGTCTGGTCGATTCTGACTTTTGAAATCATATTTAATGTGTATTGGGAAGCGCTGAATGTAGCGGGGATGGAGCCCTATGTAATAGATGTTACTACTATTTTTTAGTTTTTGTCGACGAACGTATGTAGAATGTACGTAAAGAAAAGTAATTCGAGAATGCTATTTTTTTTGCACATGAGCCCTTGAAATTCAAATAGTCCGCAAGTCCGATTGTCTATTTGTATATCGCATAACTATCCATGCTATTTCTAGGACACAAAACAACAGTGGCCGAAGTTAGAGCCCACCACCCCGAGAACCTGCGATCCAAAAAATGCTTACTATTTTTTTTGTGTGTTTTTTTGTCCACCAGGGTATGTAAAACGACGTATGTAAAGTAAACTATTTCGACAATGCTAATTTTTTTGGACATGAAGGCCTTCAAATTCAAATAGTCCGCAAGTCCAATGGTCAATTTTTATATCGGGGAACTCTCCGATTCTCAATTTCCAGCCGCCCACCCCGAGAACCCGTGATGCAAAAACTAGCTAAGTATGGGATGAGGGCTTCGTGCATGCTTTATATATCTACTTTACAAAATTACATATTTCCGATGTTTAATTTATGTTGTCCAGGAAACCTATAATTTGATAAATTTCAATGCCTTCTGTCCATGAGCCCTTCCTTTAAACAAAACTAATTCGGAAATGCTAATGTATACACCATAGTTCGATACCACCTATCCGCCAAGCCACATCCATAAAACTGGCTAAGTATACAACCGAACGACGGCTGGTTGGAATGATCGCGGAAGTCTTTGTGCTATTTACAGGGCACGAAAGAACAGAAGCCCAATTTTCAGCCCGCCAACCTAAGAACCTGCGATCATTAACCTATGTTGTTCAGGAAACCTATAATTTCATAAATTGCATTCTCTTCTGTCCAAGAGACTTTTTTTTAAGGAAAACTACTTCGGGAAAGATAATGTATACACCACACATGACCTGTCATAGTATGCAACTGAACTGCAGTCGCTTGGAATGACCACATAAGCGTGAGAAACTAGAGTCAAACGCAGTTTACAATAGGAAAGTAAAAGGGAGAGAACAACTATATCTCCCACACAGCAAAAGACAATTTCATAACTATGAAACCGTAGTAACACAGAATCCATGGAAAAAGCATCGGTAGATATGAAATATATTTTGAGCTCGACAAACTCTGCTTCAAAGCGTAATAGATGCAATTAACATCATCTGCAATTCTTTACTCTGTTATTTTATCTTAATAAGCCCAATTTTCAGCCCGCCACCCCCAGAAGTTGCGATCATTAACCTATGCTGTCCAGGAAACCTATAATTTCATAAATTGCATTCTCTTCTATCCAGGAGGCCTTCTTTTAAAGAAAACTAATTCGGCAAAGCTAATGTATACACCAAACATGACCTGCCATAGTTTGATAGAACCTATTCACAAAGTCGCGTCCATAAAACTGGCTAAGTATGCAACCGAACAACGGTCGCTCGGAAGGACCATAGAAATGCGACAAACTAGAGTCAAACGCAGTTTACAACAGGAAAGTAAAAGGAAGAGAACAACTATATCTCCCACACAACAAAAGACACTCTCATAAATATGAAACCATAGTAACACAAAATCCATGGAAAACGCATCGGCAGCTATGAAATATATTTTGAGGCTGACAAACTTTGTTTCAACGCATAACAGATGAAATTTACATCGCCTGCAATTCTTTAGTCTATTATTTTATCTTAATAGTATTCTATGCAAACCGAAGTGCAAAAAAATGTAACCAGAGATCCAACCGCAGATGCAACATCCCAACATTGCAAACCCTGGGCAAACAACAAAAAGCACCAAATAAGAACCCATCCAAGAAGCACCAAAAGGCCCAAGTGCAGGCGCAGGAATGGAACCCTGCAAAGTCGAATCAAGCAACAATAAAAAACATACAACGAAGAAAGGAACGAGCATCAACCATCCCCACAGGAATGAGGCTCTTCCAATCACGACTGCAGAAACGCAAACGTGCAAACTGCAACAACACGAACAGGCAAGAAAGAACAACGAGAACATGCAAATAAGAAATCAGTGCCATGAAAAAAGCAAGCATGGGCCAGTGAGCCAACAATGCCGCTGTTGCATATAAATTTTAAAAATGGAAGAAAATGTTTTGTAACAAGCCTGTTAAGTAACCATTTAACACTACCAAGCCTATTAGGTAAAGATTTAAGTCTTCCATAAATGCACTATAAACATTTAAGAAAAAAATTCAATGTGGCAGGTCTCTGACGTATCCCAAATAAATTCATATATTTGTTGTAACAATAGTTCGAACACCAGAGAATGTATTGGAAAGCCAAACTTTGGATATGCCACCATATCAAACATTGCCATAAATTTACCTAGCATAAAATGCTAAACCAAACATTCGAATTAATGGTAGCATTAATCCACCTTCGATGAATGCATAACAAAATTTATGATTCAAAAATGACCATATACTACCAAATACTTTGGAAATGAAAACATATTTTACATTGGGAATAGCAAAGGCGGCAATAAGACCTCCAATCCTTTGTCTAATCAGATCTTGAAAAACATGGTACTTTTTATTATATAAAAATCGATGTTTTCACTTCCTTTGTTCCAATAATAGACAATAGGCAAATATTTATGGTCAACACACAAGCTAATACCATGTCAACGATTTATCGATCGCTATAGTCCCTCTATGCCTACAGCAGGGACTAATAACGAACATTAAAATTAAACTATAAAACTCCAAGCACGAACCACCTATGTGATTAGTGTATGGGCATATGTTAATTATTAAAAGAAACTTTATGTAAATTCTGGGTCTAAATTGTCAACTTCATATGTATTTTTATCAAGTTGTCAACTTTACATGGAGAAATTCCCGACAAAGCACGGATGAATGAACTACATTGGGTTTGTTTCCATGAGCATTGACGCCGAACCATGAGGTTTTACTAGTTTATAGACATAAAGCATGTTATATTCAAAGGTTTTTTCATTATTATATTTATATTGAATGATAATACTTAATATTTTAAAATATCCTTTTCGATTTTTTTATTTATTTTTATATTTATTTTGAATGATAATACTTAATATTTTTAAATATTTTTATTAATTTATTAAAATTGTTCCTTTGTTTTTAAATATTTTTTTAAAATCATAATATTTAATATAATAAATTTAATTATTTTAAATTTTCAAAATCATAAACTAAATAAATAAATAGAAAAAAATATCTTTTAATTAAATTTTCTTCTCACTCAATAAATACCATTAACATAAGCGATAAAAAAAAAACTATACAGCTTTATTATTTTCTTATAATAACTAATATTAAAATTAAACCATAAAACTTCAAACTTTGTTGTAAAAAATTTTAACATTTTAAAACAAACCAAATTCTAAATTCGGTTTTAACTAAATTTTTTCAGAATAATATAATTGATAAAAATTAAAATATAAAACTTTATAATTCTCATATAATAGCTAACATTAAAATTAAACTATAACACGTCAAACTTTGTTGTCCAAAATTTTAACATTTTAWAATAACCARATTCTAAACTCTTACAACAATTCACGACCACCAACCACCTATGTGGTTAGTGTATGGGCATAGGTTATTTGTYAAGAGAAWGTTTGTGCAAATTCTTTGTCTAAGTTGTCTTTTATATATATAAAGTTGTCAATTTTGTAGGGAGACTTTGTAATAATAGAGTTTTAATATTAATTAGCAAAGGGAAATATTTATAAATATTTATATGATGGAGTATAAAAATCACGGAAATCTTATTTGTTTAAAATTGATAGCAAAGGGTTTATGATCGGTTATTCATTCATGATATAACAAGAGGAGTTTGCATTGTCATTATACATGTTTCCATGATGGCTTAGCTAAACGGGGAGACCAATCTGTGTTTGCAACTCCTTTGTGGTGTGCGCAAACCATCAGTAAATTTTAGGAAAATTAAATTGAATTCAAACCATTGTTGAAGCTTCTTGCGTAATACATGTTTGAAGTTCTAATAGTATTATCAACTACCTTGTGTTAGTTGACATTTTCATTGAAGTGGTTCTCTTTATTTTTAGGCATTGTCTAGCTATTTTACGAAATGATTTTTTTTGTTGGAATCCAATGATATAAATTTACATGAATCATTATGTTTTGTTGTTCAAAATCCATTTCTGAATGTAGAAATGGATTCAACATGCTGAAAAACCCCAGGACACTCATATTATACAGAAATAATCATTTAAATCTACAAATCTAACAATTTCTCGTTGGATTTCACACAAATGTCCTAAAAAAAATCGGCATTTCATAGAACATTTAGCCTACAACTTATTTTTGTTGTAGTAAATGTTGAAGAACTCATATGAAATTAAATCACTTTATGTCTTGCTATTTACCTTGACTTTTTGGATCAATATGTGTAGTAACTCCCAGGTAATGTCCATAATTATTTTTTTCTAAAATATCCAAGACTCTATATGATGCATAATGGGATTTATTTAACAATTATGACTCTAACACCCAATCTTCCAGGACAACAAGGAAATGGATTGTAATATTTTTTAATTCATCATATGTATTTCGTGTGATTGTTGTTGTTTTTTTAGGAACAAGCCATAGCGACTACAAAAAGTTAAAGTTAAGGGAAATGAGGTTAACGGAGACAAAAGACAAGGTATGCATTTTTGAAACTATATTGGTGTTTTCCCCCAATTGCCTAAAATCATAAATATAACTTAGGAAAATATGAAGAACATAGATTAGAAAATGCCAGAAAGAATACATGTCGAAATCTAACAAATGAAACATCACTACATTATACATACCTATTAGATTTTCCTTTTTTACCTGGAGCATTAGTGTTCCTTGCATTCTTTTACTTCATTACCATTAATATATATATATATATATATATATATATATATATATATATTAATGGTAATTTATATATATGTGCCAAAAGGGACCAAAAAGAACCAAAAAGCGTAATTTTGTTCATCTGAAGAGAACCAAATTACATTCTATAGGTGCCAAAGGCACGACCCATACCTAGGTAGAAATATCCCAAAGGGACCAGAAAGAAACTAGCTGGAAAGCCTAGAGAAAAAAAATAGATACAAGTGTTGAGAGAAACCCTTAAAAGTTTGGGAAACCCGGTACAAAGAGCCCGTCATAGAAATAAACCCCCAAATAGTGCGATCCAAATAGACCCTAGAGACCGGATAGAAACATAGGTGATGAAGTTCCCTACATGCAACAGTAATACCAAGAACTGCATGCCCACTCCAAGGACCTCAAGGTGTACTAGCCTCATCGCATGCCCAAGGAAAGGAACTCGATGTTCTGGCATAACCCCAACCAGGTAGGAGAAGTCTTCGACAACCACCAAAAGGAGCCATATTTGAGCATACCTCAAACCATGAACATTTAGAGAACCCAGAGGGAGGAACCACAATATAGGAGTGAAAAAAAAATAGAGACTTCTCCGATAGAAACACAGATTTGAGAAGGGGAACCTCACATCTCCCTCGCATATGCTCCTAGAAGAAAACGCACATCTTGAAACCATCGAGTCCACGAACAAAAAATAGGCCCACGGAGAGCATAAGTATTCATAAATTTCAAGCTTCGAAAACTCGATCCCACAGAGAAAGAGATCTGCCACCAATCGGAACAACAGTGAAACGAAGAGCGTAGATGATAAATGTAGATCACGTGAAAGTAATATGATAGTTGTAGATTGCATGAAAGAAAAGTCCCCAGCCAGCCACAAAGGGAGCCACCGAAGGAAACCAAGAGAGTCGGGCCAAGAAGAAACTGTGTTTGCATATGAAGGTAGAGTGGAGCCGCGCCGAGGAAAAGAAACACTGAAAATGGGTGTTTACGGCTGGGTTTCCCCAGTTGTAGAGCCATCCCTATATATATATATATATATATATATATATATATATA